>CAUYQV010165294.1:0-14526 GCA_963574575.1 Galagoides demidoff | reverse complement strand
CCATGGCATCACAGCTCATAGCAACCTCCAACTCCTGGGCTCAAGCGAGTCTCCTGCCTCCGCCTCCCAAGTAGCTGGGACCACAGGCGCCCACCACAATGCCCGGCCATTTTTTTTTTTTGGTTGCAGCCATCATTGTTGCTTGGCGGGCCCGGGCTGGGGATTCGAACCCACCACCTTAGGTGTACGTGGCTGGCGCCTTAGCCGATTGAGCCACAGGCGCCGAGCCAAATATGTCTTGTTTATAAAGAGTAGATTTGTTTTTTATTGTTGAGGATTCTTTGAGGGTACAAAGAACCAGATTACATTGATAGCATTTGTTAGGTAAAGTCCCTCTTATAATTGTGTCCCACCTCCAAAAGGTGTGTCACACCCCGTGACCTCACACCCCTCTCCCCTTCCCTCTCTCTGCTCTCTCCTTTCCTCACCCCCCTCTGAGTACTAGGTAATTAATTGTCCTTATGTCAGAATTGAGTACATAGGGATTCACGCTTCTCCATTCTTGTGATGTTTTACTAAGAATAATGTGTTCTATTTTCATCCAGGTTAATGCAAAAAATTTAAATTCTCCATCTTTTCCATAGCTTGAGAGTATTCCATGGTATACATACATACAATATTACAGTTTGTAATCCATTCCTGGGTTATGAGCATTTAGATTGTTACACCTTCTAGCAATTGTAAATTGAGCTGTGATAAAAATTTAGTGCAAATGTCCTTATATTATAATATTTTTTTTCTTCTGAGTAGATGCCTAATAATGGGATTGCAGGATCGAATGTGTGGTCTAATTTGAGTTTTTTGAGGATTCTCTATACTTCCTTCCAAAAGGGTTGTATTAGTTTGCAATCCCACCAATAGTGTAAAAGTACTAAAGGAGGAAACTATTTCTAAATGCCTATCAAAAATTTAGATAATTTTATGAATTGTTTTAATCCACATTTTAAAAATGGAAAGCTGTCTGTAAAATTGGGCTCTGATATTAAACAAAAAATAACACAGACATGTCAGTGCAGACTCTCATGGGGAAAAGCAGTGTGCGCTATTATTATTTATATTTTAGAGGTAAGGAGACTGAGGCACCACAGGCTCCCACAGCTTCACTGTTGACCAGGAGGGTTACTGTGACTGCAGAGGTCCAGCCGACAAGCTCCATATTATACTGTTTCTTATTGCTGGTAGATACTCTTCAGAAGTTGGTGAAATCTTAGAGCTGTTGACAAACCAACGACTCTACCCTTGTGGGTTTTA
Organism: Galagoides demidoff; assembly: GCA_963574575.1. Taxonomy (NCBI): domain Eukaryota; kingdom Metazoa; phylum Chordata; class Mammalia; order Primates; family Galagidae; genus Galagoides; species Galagoides demidoff. Next base: position 13,275 of record CAUYQV010165294.1, on the reverse strand, counting down.
AAAAACCCAGGCATCCTTTGCAAGAAGAGAAAATTATAATAACTTGAATCCTGTAATTCATCATTTTGTGCAAGCCATTCTAGCTTCAAATGATTCATTATGCATGAAGAACCGTGGTCCACAGTTTGAATTTTCAACACTTAAACTTTCCTCCAGATTCATCTGGAGAAGCTGAGTCTTCTTTTACTGCCAATTGCTTTAGTGCTGCTGGGTCAGCATGACTTTCTATCCTGAGAGCACATTCAAAACAAAGAAGCATTTTGGAGTTGTCATAAAAAGACTGATTAGCACAACTCAGTAATTCAAATACAATGCACAGTCCCAGAGATATGTCAATAATAAACATTTTTAAGTTCATATTCAAATATGGAATAAAGATTTTCAACTATGAGTAGAATATAATATGGATAGAAATAATCCTTAGCAGCAGAGTACCCTGCCAACTTTTATTTATTCGTCAAATATTTATTGTGTACTCATTCTGTGCTCTAGGTGCTTGAGATATAATCCTGAAAAGAGAAAGATTTTAGTCATTATGGAGCAAATTTTGAATATTTTCTTAAGTGAATGCCCCATTATAATGCCATTGGGAGAATTTGATCACACCAGCTTTACAATGTTCTGCCAGGATGCCACACACAGTATGCACATGTCTCAGGAGGTCTAGGGCACATTGCACTGGTGTGCTCTCATTTGGCTCTGATCAACCATACTGCTGGTAACCTCCTGGATGCCTTGTTAAGATAAATTGCCTCTGAAGCACAGAGGATACTTTCATTCTGGGGAGGGGAAGTGTCAAAGGTCAGTGTCTTCCTCCAGGATAATCAAGGTCTTTCTACTCTTGGGAAAGTTGAGGCAGTGGAGAAAATGGGTGAGTAAACCTTTTATGTGTGGGCGACAGTGAGAACACCAGGAGGTTGTTCTCTCATCAAGAAAATGTAGAAATAGACCTTTTGGTTTCACAAGTACAGACTAAGCTTGTGTTTTTTTTCCAGATGGAAAAATCAATTAGTCTTAGAGGCTTCCCCAGGATTCCAAAAAAAGGTGGTGGCCATGACCTACCCAAGGGTTACATTTCTGCACCGATTGATTTCTGTGGTTGTGGGACACCATGGACCTTGAAAAGCAGCATATATCTGAAGGCACTGGACACCAAGATCTAATCCTGGGTCCAACATAGACCTGTCATTCTGAGGATGGTCATACTTCTTCTAAGAACCCAGCCTGCCCTTGTCAGAGCTAAGTCAAATGCTGTGAACTTCAAAGAGGGGTCAGAAGGTGAGAACAGACATTTGCCAGCACCCTTACAGCCTCTGGGAACAATGAGAACAGGTAATGGCTGAATGATAATAGATCATCAGGAGAAGGAAAGATGAGGAATTTCATGTTTGGGTTGTCTGAAAATTTAGACATACGGGGAGGAAATGGTGGGATGGGGACGTGTGGGATGTAGCTCAAAAAGATATTACTGAACTACTTATCAGTCTGTGAAAGGGGATTGAACTGCTCCTAATTTATTTGAGAAGAAACTTTTAAAACAAATGAGAGATCTAGGAATTCCAGGAATTTATTTTGCCATTTAAATCAGTTAATATTTCAAAATCAGGGAGAAAAGTTATCATTTGTTGAATCATTTCTGTGTGTTGGGTACTGGACTAAACAATTTTGTCTATATAAATGTTTTTAGAAATTGATTATTCCTGAGTTCCATGGATTAATTTATTTAATGTTTCCCCCCATTTAATTCAGACCCTAGGTCAGGATCTATCCATCTATCATCCATCCATCTTCTTATCTATCTACCTATATTATCTCCATGTAGGTATTTGTGTGTGCATATCATAAATAACCAGAGTTATAACTTTCTATTTGTCCAATATTCAGACTTCACATAACCCATACCTTCCAGAACATAGTTAGGGAGAGAAAAATATGTAAAAATATTCTTTTAATCAGTAACTAGGTAGAGAAGGCTCTACTTCTACAATCTCATTTGAATTCTACAACAATCCTGAGCGTTGGGACTTCATATTAAGCTGAAAAGCAATTTAGGCGAGTTTCAACCCTATCCTGTATGGTTACAAGTCATTACTGCCAGATAAGAACTTATGAAAGAGGTGTCATCAAATCTTTTTTGTTTATTTTATTTTACTTTTTTATATTTCAGATTAATATGAGGATACAAATGTTTAGGTTACATTGTTTTGTTTCTAAGGTGGCATTAAATCTTACTATGCTTTTAGAGGTTAGTTACACTCACTAACAAGGTTCTTTGGATAGAGCCCCTGAATCCTTCGACCTCAGCTCACCCTGATGAGTTGGATGGGCCCTCTCTTTCTGTCCCTCAAGTAAGCCAGCCTTGCTGCTGAGCGGTGCCTCTCTTCTGGGTGTGCCCTTCCCACAGATCTTTGGTTGGCCCAGTTTTCTCAACAAGATACTTGATTGAATGGCCCCTCCTTAGAGAGGCCTTCCTTGACCACTGTTTTAGTCAGTCAGGCTGTTTTGACAGAATACTATAAACTGGACAGTTTATAAACAATGGAAATTTATTTCTCAGAGTTCTGAGGCTGGAAGTCTGCAGACTGGATGTCTGGTGAGGGCTTGCTTCCTGACTCACAGATGGCTGCCTTCTTTCTGTGTCTTTGCGTGGTTGAGGGTGACGGAGTTGCCTGGGCTCTTTTCTTATAAGGGTGCTGATGCTACTGATGAGGGCTCTTTCCTCATGACCTAGTCACCTCCCAAAGTCCCCGCCTCCAAATATCACCATGTTTGAGATTAGAGTTCAACCTATGCACTTTGGGGAGACATAAACATTTAGTCCATAGCAGTCCCTCTCACTAAAATACTGAACCCCCCCCTCATGTCCTCACTGTACAAAACATAGTGGGTACTTTGCAAATATTTATTTATAAATTAGCTCATTCCAAAAGATGGCGTTCAGTATAATTCTAAAACTAATATAATACCAGGGCTGTCCAGAAAGTATCCAGCTGTGTACTATACAAAATATGGAAATCCTCTACACCCTCCGCCCCCGACACAGAATAGTTCAATGGCTGGATTCTTTCTGAACAGCCCTCAGAAATATTTCAGAATATGATCCCCAGCCTTTTTTTTAGTACCAGGGACTAGTTTCATAGAAGGCAATCTTTCCACAAACATTATTGGGGGATAATTTCAGGATGGTTCAAGCACATTACATTTATTATTTATGGTGCACGTTATTTCTATTATTATTACACTGCAATACATAATGAAATAATTATCCAACTCACTGTAATGCAGCCTCTTGCTAGTGATCATGTGTGTTTGCAGCTGCTCCCAGCACTACTCACCAGCTCAGCTTCACCTCTGATCATCCGGCAACAGACCCTTGTATGTCTCATGGAGCCTGGATCCTTCATATACAGGTGCAGTAGGTTTCATGCTCCTATGAGAACCTAATACCCCTCTCCACCCCCGATCAGATAGGAGGCAGAGCTCAGGTACTGATGTGGGTGAGGGGGAGCTGCTGTAAACACAGATGACACTTCACGCACTCCCCCACCTTTTGCAGCGTGGCCTGGTTCCTGACAGGCCACAGACTGGTACCACAGGTGGCCTGGGGGGGCGGGGAATGCGGGTTTGGAGAAAAACTCCATTTTATAGCACTTAATAACTTTACTAATTCTTAGTTTTCATATAACCTATGTTGGGTGACCGGTCCATGAGTGTGCATACACACTCACACTCATGCAGTCACATGTACTGGGGTGAGTAAGGAGCATGGCAAGGGTTAGGCGTAGAGAAGAGAACAAGATAGGCTATGGTAAGTTCTATACAAGGGAGCTGATTTTTAGTCCTGTATGTTACAAGGAGCAGATACACTTGTGGGGTTATTATTGGCTAGAAGTCATGCAGCAGCTTGTTCAACTAACACACATTCTTAGCGTTTGTAAATCTGCATGATTTAGGGCACTGGGTTGCTGGAAAACCACAGTAAGTTTCGGTGACTGTGATTATTTAACTTTTGACTGTTTCATAACTAATACTTCAATAAAGATGCCATTCAAATTTGTATATTCTAGCAGAGTGAAATATATTTAACAGATTCTTATCCTAAAAGCTTTTATAAATAATATTTACATTAATGCTAAAGTGATGTGTATAAGTAGTTCCATTTAACTGGCTTAGATGTCATTTTGTTAATACGTATTAAAAACTGCTGACTATCAAGAAATATTAGTGCCATATCAAGACTTTTTTATGATATCAAGCCTTTGCACATACACAAGAAGAAAATAAGCTTCAAAGCCTACCCCTGTAGAAATAGTTTGCTCTATGAAAAATATGGAAAGGTAATGTAATTTTTCTCAATTATAATACTATTATTAAAAGCTATGTGCTTTGTGCTAAGGGGCTCTAGTAAAAAATTTGCACCCATTATTTTTAATCTTCCTGTGTTGTTGAATCTTGGTGGTAAATAGAATTCTACTCAGATAACTCTACAGAAAAGGTTTAACAAATATGGAAATAAAGTTAAAAGAGTCAAAAAAAATGAGACTGAGGTTCCTAGAACCTAGGAGCAGTGGAAAGCCATTATGACTCAAGGGGGCTTAAAGGCAGTGTCAAGACAAGTGTCACCAGAGTTCAGGGAAAGTTGGAGCCATGGAGGACAGTGAGTTTGACAAGAGCTGAAGTCCTAGATACATCCAACCACTTCCTGAATTTCATGGTGCAAAAGAGCTGGGGGTTGCGAGGAGGATTGAAGAAGAAAAATCCACACCCCCCCGGCTTCCCTCTTTTCTGACCTTCTGCTCTTCTACTGGTGTCTCCCAATAGGTGAAACTAGCAAGGCCCTCCATGAGAAGTTTATAGTGTCAGCTGCTGGGACATAGGTTAGGGTGGGGAAATATGGAAAATGATAGGTCTTCTCCAGGGTCTCAAATATGAAGACATCCAGCTCAGAGAAGTTAAGGAGCCTGCCATACGTAGATTATAAATGGTGAAGTCAGGACCTGAACTGCCTATATGATGGTGGTTTTGGAAGACTATACTGAAGCTGCCCTATCCAGTTTAAAACATTTCATGCTGTGCTTTTACAGTAATTTTTCTGTGTTTAAATATGTTTGGATACACAAATACGTACCATTATGTTATGCATAGTAATTGCCTCTAGTATTTAGTATATTAAATAAATGTAGAAGAGAGAGAAGAAAAACTCAGTAAATTCCCTTTACAGATGAGGTAAGGGAAGAAGGCAACTTCATATTGCTTTCCATAATAAGAGAAACTATAGTATTTTTATTTGTTTAATCTTAATGTAATTAGCAGCATCTTTTAAAACAGTACATGCTTCTTCTACATCACTCTAGTAGATATATCTGAGAATATATAACCTATCATAAAATGAAAAAACTAGGAGTATAGTTAAATGAAAAAGGAAATGTAAATGAGAGAACAGTTGTATCAGTGAAAAAATAAACACAAATAAGTTAATACTCCCTATTGCATAGCAACGTTTTCATATTGATTGAAAAAAAAGATATTTCAACAATGTGCATCTTATTAAAGGCACATCTGAAAGTAGTGACACATGTGATTAAAAAATAAGGAAACAATGAAAGCTTATAGGCAAGTAGAAACAAAAAGCAAAGGGTGGACTATTAAATTTCAAAAAAAGATAATTCAAGATAAATAATTAAGCAGGATATATATATATATAAAATTTTTTTTTTAAGAGACAGAGTCTCACTTTGTTGCCTTTGGTAGAGTGCTGTAGCATCACAGCTCACAGCAACCTCTAGCTCCTGGGTTTAGGCGATTCTCTTGCCTTAGCCTCCAGAGTGGCTGGGACAACAGGTGCCCACCACAATGCCTGACCATTTTTTGTTGCAGTTTTGACCAGAGCTGGGTTCGAACCCACCACCCTCAGTATATGGAGCTGGTGCCCTACCCATAGGTGCTGCCCCAGCAGGATATATATTTTTATATCAACAAGTAGTTGACAATGACAATATCAGTCATGAATCATTTTAGCAGACTATATAACCTTGAGATAATCCATCTAAAAGGGTGATAGAAATGTACAGACAACTAGGGAGAAAAAATAATTTTGGAATATTATAAGAAACTCAACAAATGAAGCAAATTGTACCTACAGGCCAGATATTTCTATAAGAAAACAAATAATTAAAAAATTTTGTGTGCATTTAAAAAATAAAATATTAAGTACACTCATCTAAATTACTACTAGATATGAAATAAAATCCAAACCCAACTTCACACTATTTAGAGAAAATAAAAATGAAGTTTATGCCACATCAAAACATGGAATATATCTAAAGAGCTGCTCAAGAGCAAATTCAAGACCTGAGATACTTAAATTGTTCAAACATTTAATTAAAAATCATTGAATTAAGAGTTTAACCATAGACCTATGAAAATGAAAAATAAACATTTTTGAAAGGACTGTGGACTAATGGGAAAATTCTCCAGAAAAGGTAAAAGTATTCTCATTCTAAAGCTCCAAGGAGAGCTACCGTCAAAAATGATACACTCAGAAACCTGATAATAGTTAAGAAATTCTTTGGCTTCCTATCTTATAAGAAGAACAGCTTTTATGTCAAAAAAGCATAGGGTGAATAAGAAACAACCTGGAAAATAGACAAAATAAGAAAATTGATAAATTTAGAAACTGATTACTTGTCTGAGGGAAACCCCATAATCAATGATCTTAAAAAAAAAATGGCAAGCATAGCTTACGTAAAAAGGGGTAAGTGAATAAAATCAATAATGGGAAAATGGATTTAGGAATACATATCTAAATTGCTTTTAAAATTAAGAAAACACTGCACACAATTTCACTCTAACCGTGTTGAAAAACTGGATAAAATTGATTATTTTTATTCATCCCATTTTCTCGTATTTCAACATACATTGTATGAATGAAATTTAACTCCTCTTAATCGCACAGTCTGAATTACACGGCAGAATCTGGACTCCATTTACTGTTTTATTCTTGTCAAATCATTGCCTGATGTATCATTTCACTGTTTTGTTGTCTAATAATAATTTAGTTTTCATCTATCTGCTAATTTATCTCTGTATTATCTGTGTTTAACCTCTTCTTTCATGCAATGCTGTACATATAAGCCTGCCAATATTTGCAGAGCTCTTTTAGGCTCCCAAAAGCAGTTTACTAGCTATTGTGGTGGAGATAATTTGGTGTTTTATTGTGAACACTCAAATACACACTTATTCCTATGAAGTATCAATACATCAGCATAAATGTACTTGACTTTACAGTTTCCCTAAAATGCACTATACCTTGGTGGTCTCAGCTGGGTCATGGGTTAAAATAAAGGTCGTCAGTGAGACTCTGGACCTTCCTTTGAGCTCAGTCTCCCAGTATTTCTAGTGGAGTCACCCTAAGGGTTGGCAGCGGAACAGAGTGTTAGGCAATTAGCAGGCTCTTTGTACATTCATAGAAGCAACATCTGATCCCTGCACTCCGTCCGTGTTCCTCAATACAGGTGCTGACTTTTCCTGCACTAACCACCCTATGTAAATTGTAACATAATATCATCTTCACAGTAAAAACTGATCCCTCCTTCCCTTTTCACAAATATTTGCTAAACTCCTTTCAGTATCTCCTAACTTTAAAAGCTTTGTGTATACTTAAACTACATGTTAATCATTAAGCTCATGGTAACAGAGTGGGCGATATTAGTTTCATAAGAATGAAAAGTACAATGGGAATTTGAAGCCTATATGGGGTATTTTTAAATTAACAACACCTGGAATTTTTTTTTTTTTGAGAAAGAGTTTCACTATGTGGCCCCCGGTAGAGTGCTGTGGCATCACAGCTCACAGCAACCTCCAACTCTTGGGCTTACGTGATTCGCTTGCCTCAGCCTCCCAAGCAGCTGGAACTACAGGCATCTGCCACAACGCCCGGCTATTTTTTTTTGTTGCCGTTGTTTAGCTGGCCCTGGCCAGGTTCAAACCCTTCACCCTTGGTGTATGTGGCTGGCACTGTAACCACTGTGCTACAGGCGCCGAGTCAACACCTGGAAGTATTAAGAATACATTGTTTTTTCTTTTATAAAACATAAAATTAATTGATTAACAAAATGGGAATACATCTTTCTTTGATTTACTTGGGCACAGAAACGTCATTTAAACTCCTTAGAACCATTTTCCCCCCTCATTTGTGAGAATAATATCATATATCCCCTGGATCTTTCCATATCTTAATAAATAATGCTGATATGTAATATACTAACATATAATTGTCATTTCTATTGGTGACATCTGAAATGATTCTTGCAGTTGTCTGGAAGTTAAACTAGCATTAGATCAGAATTGAAACACTAACATGAGAGCTTAGTCTAGGTATAAGGAAGAGTCTACTAAAAGGTACGCATGTGTGCAAACCCACAGTGTGCTAGAATTACCCCATCACTGGAGCTTAGGCTGAGATGTAGTCAAAGATGAGTCTGAAGACTCACAGAACCTGGGACTTACTGTACTTGTGTCATCCCCAAAGCCATGAAGAGTCACCACACTATTTAACAAAGGAAAATCAGACAATGTTTGCCTTTTAGAAAGACCTCTCTCCAGCAGGCAGAAAGTATTGGAGGGACTGTTGCTAGGTAGAAGCCTACACAAATTAAAGAACAGAGGGAGATCAGGTTTAGAGAGGAAAATGATGAGTTTTAAGTGTCTTAAGTCGCTGAAGATGACGTTCCTATATGCAGTTGCTGGGGCTGAATATGACAGTAAGGAGTTTGGTTGGGAGGTCTGTCCTAGTGTAATACAATAGCCTTGAACACACAGGGCATAATTCAAGACATTGGACTGGATGGTATTTCTTAAATCCAAGAGGTGTGCTGTGGTGGACATTGCTATTAATAGGCAGAGGATAAAATAGCAATAAAATGTTTTATTTTAAATGAAATGATGGAGGAATATAATGTACACAGACATTAGGTGTCCGATGAATGCTGGATCACACTGTTTGCAGAGGGTTTTTTACTTTAGCAGTTTCCATTGGGCAATATATTCCAATGCTTAAAGAAAATCAAACTAAAAATGATTACTTTTAAAAAGGTTGTTAATTTTTCTCAGGTAATGAGAAGATGGGAGGAATGCTGGAGGGAAATTCTAGTTTTCTTCCCTGCCATTATCAGGGTGTGATGTTAACCTGAAATAACAATCCACAGAGAAGAGTTTCCAAGGGAGGAATGAGTTTACTTGGGAATAATATACAAAAGTGTTAACAGAATCGCAAATCAGTGCACACAGATCAGAGTGCCTTCTAGATATGTCTGAAGAACACAGAGAAAGGCTTGGCTTTTATTAGGGAAAAAGAGTTTAGAGAAATAGTTTTGAAATAAAATTAACTGGTGCTGGCAGTCTTGAAGGAGCTGGTGAGTTCTGATGGTGGGTGGCAGCAATGACTAGATCATTTTTTAAAATTTTAGATTAACAGGAGGGTATAAATGTTTAGGTTACATTGTTTTCGTTTCTAAGTTAGAGTTCAAGTTGTAGTTACAGTCTTTGTGGGTGTTCTGTTGAGGTGGAAAATTAGCTCCTGGAACAGGGACCTGAGTACCCTTCCCCGTGGCCTCCTGACTCCCTTTTAGTTGGGTCTGACATGAATTTGAAATGGCTTCATTTTGTATAACCAACCTTCACAGTGACTTCTTTTTTAAACTTTTTTCTTCTTTATGGCAAGATGGTTTTTCCAGTGCCTTCCATTTGCCAGTTTCCTGAGGCTTGGCTGAGAAAGCTGGGGTGTCTGTATTCCCTACCATGGAAACGGATCACTCATGTTTCCCAGTGGCGAGGATGAACACCTTAAGTTGTTGTGAAAAGGTGGATGGTAATTAGCAGGTCGAATTAGATTCTCCTTGTATCAGGAATTGGAATCGGGAAGTAGGGAGAAAATTAGTTACCTGGTAGCTAGAGGCAAAATAGAAGATGGCAACTGGGGGATGTTAGTGGCTGAAGAGCAGAGTGGGGTGCAGGGGTTCCTGCTGTGGGAGGGGGACAGATGACAAGATTTTCAGAGCCCCCTGGACTCCTGAGCTACTTTTTGGTGCCACGAAGGCCTACAGGACGGTGGCATCTCTTTTTCCTACAGTGTCTGGATGCACTGGTGAATCCCTTGACGTTTAAATTACGTGCCTAGGATTTTTATTTCCTTCATTTCCATGTTCATTCTACCAGTTACACTCTCATTAACTGAAATAATTTGAGTAAGACTCTGTACTTTTTGCAAAAAATAACACCCCTACCCCTACATGCATTTTATTCACTATTTCTTCAGTGTTCTCTCTGGAAACTAACTAATGATTTTGAGCCAATTTTATAGCCAGTAAAACATTTATACAATCATGAGAGCAGGAAACTCCAATTTAGTGTAAGGAAATGAAATGAAAATTCTTTTGAACGTTAGCAAATTGGGAGAGTCTCACCAAGGTTAATCGCTTTATAAAAAAGGAAAACAAAAGTAACATTCCTATTTTGAAAAACAATAGTTAGGACTTTGGAGTATAAAATAATTTATAGATACGTTGAAATTTTAACAAAGTTACATCAAACATAATCAAATGCATTTAACACGACGTTAGCAAAGATATTAAAAAGCTGGGACGTGCAAGCCCCAGTAAAAGGAATTTTAAAGGTTCTTAAACCTTCATAATTGATCTATTGTGTTGAGGAAAGAATAAGCATGATGTTTACACAATGTTGAACAAGTGGTGTGTATGCAAAATTAAATTTTTCTGAATAAGTTCGTTGTCAGACTATACTTCATCTTTCCTAGATGTAGGATTATACGGTAAATCAGAAAATACACTGGGAATTTGTGTAACATAAAGAGATGCAGAGCAAGTGATACTTAGATGTAATGTTTTACAGTACATAGCTTTCAAGCACCAGAGATTTGCAAAGACACCAGGAAATGATTCGTGAGTGGTATTTCAAAGCTATTGGCCAGTAGGTGGTCAGAAGTCACCACAACCCCGTTGTTTCTCCATCAGTATGTGTGATCTGATCCCACTGAATCCAATGGCATACTGCATCCTTTATCTTTTAATTTTTTGCACCAAAATATTAATGGAGTACAAATGTTTTTGTTGCATGGGTACATTCATGGCACTTCAGTCAGGGTGTTCAGTCTTCCCATCACCCAATACCTTCATGGTACACGAGAGGTAGGTGTTCGCCCTGCCCTCCTGCCCTCCTTCCCTTTTACTGATTTCCCCTGACCTTTACTTCTTTCTGCGCCCAGGTGTGCTTGCTGATTAGTTCCAAACTATTAGAGAGTACATGTGATTTTTATTTTTCCATTCTTGACGTAGGGTAATGGTCTCTGGTTTCATCCAAATTGCTGTAAAATGTATTAATTCATTTAATTTATGGCTGCATAGTACTCACTCTGTTGTGTGTGTGTATAGAGGCCGTATTTTGCTAATCCACTCATGCATTGATGGGCACATGGGTTGATTCTACATCTCTGTGATTGTTAACTGTGCTGCATAAATATTCTGGTGCAGTTGTCTTTTCATGACCTCATTTCCTATGGGTAGATACCCCAGTAGTGGGACTTCTGGGTCAAACAGTAGGTCTACCTTCAGTTCTTTGAGAAATCTCCATCTTGTTTTCTGAAGGGCTTGCACTGATTTGCAGTCCCACCAACAGTGTAAGCCTTCCTTTCTCTTTGTATCCATCAATTGTTTAGGGGCTCTTGACAGCCATTCTGACGGGGTAAAGTTCTATCTCCTTGCGATTTTAATTTGCATTTCCTTGATGGTTAGTCATTTTTAGCACTTTTCATATATTTTGGGGGCATTTCTATTCTTTTGAAAGGTGTTCATGTCTCTGCACACTTTTTAATGGGGTTATGTTTTCCTTGCTGATTTGTTTGAGTTCTTTGTAGATTTGTACATTAGACCTTTACTGGATGTGTAGTTCGCAAATGTTTTGTCCCCCATTGTAGTTTGTCTATTTGTTCTGTTGAGTATTTCCTTGCCTCTGCAGAAACCTTGTAATTTAACCAAATCCCATTTATTTATTTTTGCCCTTGCCTAACTGCCTTTTATGGTGTTAGTCATAAATTCTTTGCATAGGCCAATATCTAGAAGAGTTTTACCTACATTTTCTTCTAGAATTTTTACGGTTTTGTGCATCACATTTAAGTCTTTTATCCATCTTGAATTACTTTTTGTAAGCAGGAGAGATGGGGTCCCATTTCGGTCTCTGCATGTGGCGATGCAGTTTTCCCAGCACTATTTTTGGAACAGGGCTTCTTTGATCCAGTGCGTGTTGTCATCTGCTTTGTTGAAAATCAGCTGGCCGTTGACGGTTTTATAGCTGAATTCTCTGTTTTGTTTTGAGTCTCCGTTTGTACAGTACCATGCTTCTTCAGTTACAATAACCTCATAGTGTAGTTTGAAGTCTGGTATTGTGATGCCTCCAGATTTGTTCCTGTTGCTTAAGATCCTTTGAGCTATCTGGGCTCTTTTATGGTTTCAAAAAAAATTGTAGAATTATTTTTCCTAGATCTGTGAAATAAGATGTTGATATTTTGATAGGGATTGCATTGAATCCATAAACCTCTTTGAGCAATATGGACTTTAACAAGGCTGAGTCTACCCAGCCGTGGGCATAAGATGTTTTTCCATTTGTTTCTGTCATCTGTGATTTTGTTCATCAGAGTTTTGTTTTTCTCCTTGTAGAGATATTTCACCTCCTTGGCTAAATATATTCCTAAGTATTTTAATTTTTTTTTTTGAAACTATTGTGAAAGGTATCGAGTCTTTGACTTGACTCTTAACTTGACTGTTATTAGTGTATAGAAATGCCACTGATTTGTGTATGCTGATTTTGTGTTTTTTCATGCTTTTGGGTGGAGCACTTGTGCCATGTATGCTGAGTGAGTGTTGATATGTGAGACGCTGTCCTGTTCATCATATTGGGTAGTGGCTTATTGCTTTCTTGTCCTTCTTGTGCTGTGAGCTTTAGTTTTTGGTGATTTCACACTGGTGGGTATCTACCATGGTGATCCATGTATAATGCTTTCCTGAGGATTTCCTGTAGGAGAGGCTTTAACTGTTACAGCCCACTGCTGCCACCACTTGGCAGGGCCCGGGAATGGCCAGGTCTCGGCCGGCTTAACTAGGTTCCAGATGCCGACTGCTAAGCTACATTGCTCAGGAACAATTTGTCTTAGGTGCCCGAGGGCTTTGTAGCTTAGGAGGGGGCAGGGGGGGGGGGAGAGTCAGT
>CAUYQV010165290.1:0-11385 GCA_963574575.1 Galagoides demidoff | reverse complement strand
CCTGTGGTCCCAGCTACTTGGGAGGCGGAGGCAGGAGACTCGCTTGAGCCCAGGAGTTGGAGGTTGCTATGAGCTGTGATGTCATGGCACTCTACCCAGGGGGATAGCTTGAGGCTCCGTCTCAAAAAAAAAAAAAAAATGACTGTCACCAGTCCAAGATTAACAGATCAGGAGAGAGAGGGGAGGCGAAGGGACAAGAAAGTCTCACTGGACAGGAGCTGTCGCTGAGGCTCTGGCCTACCCCGGGCCTCATAAGCGTGTAAAGTTGATGTGTTCTCTCTAAGGGCTCCTGGGAGACGCTCACCGCTCACTTCAGGATCAGCAGCTGAGTCTTCCACCAGCTCTACATAAAGCCTTTTCCTGCAGAGGCCTCCATGCCCTCCAGGCAGCGCTGTCAGGTGGGACCCAGCACGACCCCATGCAGCTCTTTCTCTTCCTACACTGCCTCTGGCCCACAAAGCGCCTTTAGCCTTTCATTCAAAGAGGGGCACAGTTGTCCCCCTAAAACACAGGCCTCCCTGCTGCACTCCCTGCTCCTGCTCCAGACCTCTAGAGATGAAGTCGGATATTGGCCCGCTGGTTCCCTCCAGGGGACATAAACCAAGTCCATGGAGAGGTCTCCCTGAAGCCATTTTCCCTGGCAGTGGGGTGAGGAAAGTTCCCTTCTCCCTTCTCCCTGCTACTAACAGCACATTGACTCTGCTCTCTAATATCTGAAAATCTTCCCAGTTCTAACCACTCTTGCCCTCTGCAACTTTAATCTTGTTTTATTCCAAAGTGGGTGAGGGATAAAGGTTGCGAAACTAGTTTTCAACATCTTTTTGTTGGTTCTGCCTAGTAGGTTCCTCCTATGATATATTTTGAGTTCACATTCGTAACAGCTGGACTAAAACACTATTTACATGAATTCAGGAATTTGAAAACAGGAGTTAAAAATGATTGTTGTGGTAAAAGGCCAGCCCCCCACCTCATGAAGGCAGAGCCAGCCATTCGCAAAAGCCTTTGAAACACCTGCAAATAGTCCAGACTAGTCTTGTTCAAGCTCTCCTTGTAAGAGCTGAGTACCTGGAAGATGATGTGAGCTAAAGGGATTTCCTTAGGCGCACGTCACTACAGACAGCAAAAATGACCAAGTCATGTTCCCTTGATGGAACTTGGCTAAATCCCATGACACTCAAAAAGATGCATAAAACTTGCATAGTTTGGGCAGCCCCTGAGGCTCTAGACTCAGAAACCTGGCCTCAAGGCCAGCACCGGGACTCAGATCTGTAACCTAGGACTCCAGGAGGCCAAGGCAGGTGGATTACCTAAGCTCAGAAGTTTAAGACCAGCCTGAGAAACAGCCTGAGAAACAGCGAGACCCCCATCTCTACTTAAAATAGAAAAACTATCTGGGTGCTGTGGTCGGTGCCTGTATTCCCAGCTACTCAGAAGGCTGAGGCAAGAGAGTTTGAGGTTGCTGTGAGATATGACGCCATAGCACTCTACCCAGGGTGACTGAGTGGGACTCTGTCAGAAAAAAAACAAAAGTAAAGAAAAAGAGAGAAAAGAAAAGGAAGAAAGAAACTTGGCTTCAAATCCTGGCTCCTTCATGTACACCCTGAGTGATCCTGGGCAAATCTTTCATCCTCCCCGTGCCTTGGTTTTCTATCGGTGAAATGACATTGACAATAGTATGAAGAACAAACTGGGTAATCTATAAGAAATTACTTTTAGAACTGCTATGCCTTAAGCAAATGCTAGTTGTCATAATTATTATAGCCATGGGGGTGTGTGGGGAGATGGATGTTCATTGGGATAACCTTGGTCTGAGGCTTATAATGAGATTTATTATAAGGTCACTAATTTATGGTGGTGCTTAGTCATAAGAAATATATAACCTAAACAAATTCCAAAATTTTCTACATAACTCTTATGCAATAATAAGATTATCAACTACCTTGCCTTTGAAAGAAGTAGCATTAGTATCATATTACATAATGTCACCGTGTTAAAGAACAGCAAAGGAAATAGACATTTTGTCTGTGTCCGAGGAGCTGAGAAAAGCAGCTAGGTAAACAAGTCGAGATTACAAGGCGCCAGGAAACAAACACACAGACCACCACAGCCGTGGGCAAAACAGTGGCCAGAGCAGGACTCCTGTCTCCCAGGGGCTGTGGAAGGGGACACAGCCTTTCTCTAACGACTCTTGCTATAACTGGCCACAAGGCACCCACTTCAAAGTCACATGGTGCCTGAAAGCCTTTCTACCATGCAGAGGAGAAAGACACACCAGGTGGCTCCCACACCGGGAGTCTCTGGAACTAATCAATGTGAAAGGTACAGGGGACTCAGGGCAGGCCAGGGAGCGCCGGCCAGGCTCAGAGGGAAGGCTGCCCGCAGAGGCTCCTTCCCCGGGCAGGAAGCCACGCCCTTTATCCCTGCTTGATCTCCTTGGGTTGCAAAATATCTGCCCCTCTCTTCTCTGACCTAAGAGCCCTTCAGAAAGCAGGCAGGGTAGGAGGGAGGAGGAGAGCTCCACAGGGGGAAACTTCAATCCTCTCTGCTACCATTTTCTGAGAGAAGTGAGAAAGATCAAAGGAAAGGGCTTCACTTAGACTGGAAAGCTCTAGTTACCACCCATTTCAGCCTTCCTAAAGGAGGCTTAAATTTGTTTTGTTTATGTTTAGTAAAGACCATGGGCACTGACCTCAGGCATCAGTATGTGGGGGATGAACACCCGGGGTGGCATGATGTAACGTGGGTAGCAGATGAAATCCCCTCATTTCTGCTGCTTAAAGCAAGCTCATTTTGTATGTTTCTCAACATAATCATACATGATGCACCCCCTCAGTCATGTGTGTCTGCTGTATGATGTAAGAGAACACGATCAAGGGAGGCACACTGACCTTTAGCTTATTTTCTAGTTTAAAAGTCACTCTTCCCCTTCAGTACCGTGGCAGCGAGGCTCTGAGGACCACCACTCTGCTAGTCCATGAGTCTCTTACTGCTGTGAGGGGCCCAATTGGGCTCAGCCTAGTGTAATTATTCAAGGACTTTCAGAGACTCTCGAGCACACGGGTGAGAAATGACAGGTCGCAGTTACATGGGAACAAGAAAAGCAAGGAGCATTCTGGAAAGTGGACTTGGGATATCAACTCTGTGTTCATTTAGCATCTGTTTCCCAAGTCGGGAGCCAATTCTGGACATCCTTGGGATTTATCGGACTTACTGAGCCACTGTCTTTCTTCTGCGACCACGACCCCCTCCACTGGAGCTCTGCACTCTCTCAGCAAGCAACCCAGTTCTTGGAATGCAGTACTGGCTCAGTAGAAGTGGAACTGTTTGAACAGCAAACCCTAAATGTATTTTTCTCAAGCCATTTCCCCTTCATTTACTTCTTATCTCCCCCAGGGACTAGTGCTGTCCAGGCAGGAACTAGTGAGTGAATGAATAAGTGGATATGTTAATAAATGCACATTGTCTGATTATATATAAAAGCATTTGTATAGCTTGTAAAAGTAATAGTTCTTTTTTCTAACATTGTTTGCTTGAATATAGTGCCATTACTCATTATGATAAATGCATCTTTATTGCACCTTTATATTTTTAAGACTTTGTGCTGTTTACAAAATGCTCTTACATGCATTATCTTATCGAATCCTCACAGCGATGCTGCAAAGTAGATATTATCATCTCCTGATTTGGATAAGATAGATTTGTCCTAAGTGCGCAATAAGCACAGAGCTGGATTTGAACCCACCTATACTACAAAAGTCTTCTCCCAAGGTGCAAGGTGACCAGGAAGGCAAAGGTTGTATTCATCCATGGACAGATGCTTGTATCTATACTGGGGTGCAGTGTCCAACCGGGGAGGTGGCACCCGGCGGGCTCTCCCCCAGCCTCCCAGCCTGTAGCTGGCTACACCTGCTTTAGAATGCACAGCTGGTCTTATGCCAGGCCACTCGACAGGACTCACATTTGACTATAGCTACTTGATGCCAAAACTACCAGTGACAAGGGGAGAAATTCAGACAATTAACCAGTTATTATTTTGTCGACACAATGACAAACAACCTCTGGGGTTATTTTCTGTCTTAGAGTTGAGTAGCTATATTTGTGGAGATACCACAATTATTTCTTCTCCACTTAAATGTCAGCCCACAACAAGGAAGCCAGCAGGCTTGAACAGCAGGAGTCAATATTTAAAAACTAGGCCTCAAAATGTGACCTGCATCCTAAGGCCCCTGGTGCTCTCTTCTGTGCTAATGATCTGTGTTATTGGCACTGCTGCTGCAGACATACTTAGCATCCTAGAGCTGTAAGGACTTTAGAAATCATTTAGTGCAGGAGCTTTGAATTTTTGAAAAAATGGTACTGAATATTTTATTTAAATGAAGCCTAATGTAGAAGCCCAATGAGCAAAGCAAATTCAAGCAGATCTGTTTTGGCTGAAGAGGAGACTGTGGTAAGCCCAAGGAAGCCTGCTGTAGTTTAGAGCAGCGGTTCTCAACCTGTGGTCATGACCCACAGGCACTGTACTAAAGGGTCGCAGCATTAGGAAAGTTGAGAACCACGAGTTTAGAGGTATGTTCCCTCCAAATCTCTGCTGGAATTTCATCACCAAGGTTAGCCGTGGGACCTACTGAGAGGTATCTGTGGCATGGGGGCAGCTCCTCTGTGAATGAATTAATGCCCACCCTGGGTGCAGAGGGGGGTGAGTGAGTCTCACTCTTGTTAGTGCCCACAACAGCTGGCTGTTAAAAAGGACCTGGCGCCACCTGCACCCTGTGATTCCTCTCTTGCCATGGGGTCTCAGCACACACTAGCGCCCCTCTGCCTTCTGCCAGGAGTGGAAACAGCCGGAGGCCTCCCCAGAGGCAGTCTGGCACCATGCTTCCTGAATAGCCTGCAGAACTGTGAGCCCCATAAACCTCTGTCTGTATAAATTACCCAGCCTCAGGCCGTCCTCTACAGCAACTCAAAGGACTAAGACAGGGCCCTGCCCTTCAGTGTGATCCCAGAGACATCCCCCAGGGCCCTGAAAGTAGGTTAACCCCATCATTTCACATACTGGGAAACAGAGGCCCAGCGAGAAAAATGACTAAGGCAAAGAACTCAGAAACCCACTACTTGGTTCAAGAGGATTTCTATATTTCTCATCCCAGTTTAACCTTAATTTCTGCCTGGATTCCAGTCTCCTCCTATTTCTGGTTCCAACTCCATTCACCACACCTGCTTTCTGCAAACAGAACCACTTCAGAAGTCAAATTTTACCATCTCTAGTTAGAGAACATTGTATTTCCCCAGTGTTCCTTTTCCAAAGACAGCACAGGAGTCCTTGTTGAAGATGCTGATCCTCAGATTCCCTTCTTGGCAGCCCGGCTTCCATTGGCTGGGGATGAAATCCAGGTGCTGTTTTTAATCAGTGACATCTGAGGCATCCTTGCCAGATAGAACATGCTACAATGTCCTCTTAGGAGAGGGTGAAGCACATAGCTGAGGGGGCCGTCATCACCTGAAAATCTAGAGAAGGTCTAAGTTTTCTCACTTTTCCATAATTGAGGAATGGTTCCCATCTGTAATCCTAGCACTATAGGAGGCCAAGGTGGGCGGATCCCTTGAGCTCAGGAGTTCAAGACCAGCCTGAGCAAGAGCAAAAGCCCATCTCTACTAAAAATAGAAAAACTAGCCAACTGGTGTGACGGGCACCTGTAGTCCCAGGTAGTCCAGAGGCTGAGACAGAAGGATCACTTGAGCTCAGGAGTTTGAGGTTGCTGTGAACCAGGTTGATGGCATGGCACTCTACCCAGGGCAATAGAGTAAAACTCTGTCTCATAAAATAAAAAAGTTTCTATTCATTTTTGAGCCCAAGAGGATTTAAAGGTGCATCACTCACTCTACAATATCATGTTTGACTTGCTCTAGTAGGAGATCTCTGCTCCTCACTGAATACCAGTTCCTGGCCATCCACTCCTGCTCAGGCATTCCCACACTGCTTGTTCTTTGCCAGCAAAGTCTAACCCAGAGCTTGATTCCTTTCCAAATCATAAGTGTACTTTATCCAACATGCTATTCCTGGCCTCCCAGCACAGCATCCTGGGCTCCAGGACCACCTGTACCCACAGCTCCCTCACTTAACCAATCTGGACTCACTCGTGTGCCTGTAGGTGTGACCCAGGTGTCTGCTGCCCGGAAGCATGCCAGCCGTCCAGCCCACTGTCATCGCCCTATCCTTCAATATTTACAGAAAATGGCTTCAGTCCCATCCCCTCTGATAAATGAGATGTCCATACATATACCACACATACACTTTGCTTTAGGTAAAATAAGTGTTTAAATATTTATCTTTCAAAATCTGTCTTGTCTCCTTTCCTGTCCAGAAGCCATCTGGCTGTAACCTGTCTCCTCACTGAACAACTTGACCCCAAACAGAGTTGACTTGGTGCCTGGTTGTTTCACTGCTCATCATAGAGCAAGGAGACCACTCTTCCTTGCAGGGTAATGCTCTCGCCCGTGAGAGGCATGGAGGATGGGTCACAGGGAACATGGGGCTTCTCCATGTCATGTCACCCCTTAGTTCCCTGCATATGAACACAAGTCCACTTTATGAACAGGTTGTAATGAATATAGGGAGACAATTAAAAGGAGTATGTCTCCAAATAGATGCTGAATTTCCAGAGTCCAGGGAGAGGGGAAACCCGTGATAGGGGTTTCCTCGGGGATAAACTCCAGTTCCCAGCCTTGCTTCTGTCTCCTGCGGTCTTCAGAGGGCCTTACACAGTCCTGTACTGTGTGAGTAAGTGCCCCCAACCCCACACACGAAGTATATTTCCCCTAGAATTGGTCCCAGCTGAACCTACATTGCTCCCCAGGGGCCTCCATAAGTGCAAGGGAAAGCTCTTGTTCCTTATTCTCTCTCTCTCTCCTGCTTGTCTCTGGGTCGCTTGGAACAACACACACACACATACGCAAAAGCACACCCCCAAGAAGCAACTTAATTTGCAAAGTATTTTTGACAACAGGAGAGAAAAGCCCTTTTATACAATTATGTAGAAGAATTACAGATCCCTCGGCCAGCTTCCTTGCTGCCCACACAACTTCTCACCCATGACACTGACAGGACTGCTCACACAGTGTAATGGTGACATCACACATATAGGATTAAAATCAGTGGGGTCATTTCTCTACTGGGTTACATTTTTACTTTCCCAAGTGCTGCGAGGTGCATAGCAACAAGGTATACTGCCAGTCAGGCTTTAGCCTCCACCCTCCCCTTCCGTAGCAGTAGAGTTTCAGCTGGCCACAAGGCTACCCAGCTACTGCTTGAGCCCCTCCTGCAGTTAGATGTGGCATGTGACTAAGTCCTACCATGGGATAGAAGAAGGGGACAGGTGGCATTTTCTCAGTCTTGCCCTTACAAAGATTGAAGGTGTTTGCCTGGCCCTTTAGTCCATCCCTACAGGATATGAGAAGGTACCTTTTCAGGGTGAGGGAACATAGTCTCACTCTGTCACCTCGGTAGAGTGCTGTGACATCACAGCTCACGGCAAGCTCAAATTCTTGGTCTCAAGCAATCCTCTTGTCTCAACCTCTGGAGTAGCCCCAGTAATTTTTCTATTTTTAGGAGAGACAGGCTTTTGCTCTTGCTCAGGCTGGTCTCCAATTCCTGAGCTCAGGCAATCCACCCGTCTCGGCCTCCCAGGGTGCTGGGATTATAGGTGTGAGCCAGGGCACCCAGAAAAAAGCAGGTATCTTAAATCCAGAGATTAACTACTTATCTCTGATTGTCTATGGAGAAAGAAAAAAGCAGTTACTTTCTTTAAGCCAATGTAGTTTGGGCACTCCCAGTTCCACAGAAGCCCAGGTGGAGCCCTGTGAGATGCAGTGGCTGTCCTCAGGGATGCCAAGTTCCCTGCAGGGGACACAGCCAGTAACAGGCAGAGCTGGGACCCGGTGCTCCAACCATGGTGCCCTCCTTGGCTTTTGTAAAGATGTCTTTGTCAGAACTCGCACACTTTCTAACAAGAGATCATATTAGGAAATCTGACATTTTATTCCTTGGTATTTTTCTTGTTTTAAATCATTACTAATTCTTCTTTTGTTGAGATAGTGCTGGCCGGTCATCTTCCAACTTCCCCCTCAACAGCAGCCTCCACTCAGCCTGAGAGCTCAGAGTACAGAAGCTTTCTGGAAGTAACGCTTTCTTTCTCCTTATTAGGTCCATCAGGTAATTTACTGACTTGGAACTTAAAAGCAAAAAACCTACAACTAGCAAGGATAAAAGGCTCTATGTATAAGTGGAGGGAATGGAGGGTCCAGGCAATAAGAGGTAACTGTTATTGACTCTATGAAGAAGTGTCCCTCCCTGGACTCCCTCCTCCAGTCCTGCCAAGGCTCAGAAGTAAATACAAGTGAAATACTCTTATCATTGTCAACAAAAACACAGACAGGAGACAGAAACTTAATTTCAAACCATTGTTCTTCATCATCATCAGGAAGAATAAATCATCATTTGACAACCTTGTACTAACTCCATATAAAGAACAGATGTTTTTAACCCTATTTCTGATTGGCTTAAGCAACAAACAATA
This sequence comes from Galagoides demidoff, assembly GCA_963574575.1. Lineage (NCBI taxonomy): Eukaryota > Metazoa > Chordata > Mammalia > Primates > Galagidae > Galagoides > Galagoides demidoff. Next base: position 2,812 of record CAUYQV010165290.1, on the reverse strand, counting down.
GTAAACTCATGTAACATTTGCTGTGTACCAAACAATATTCTATATAATTTTTACATATTAACTCAGAAATTTACAACTCCATGAGGTAGATACAATTATTTTCCCCACTTTATGGACACAGAAACAAAGGCACAGGTATATTTTACATGCTTGTAAACAGACTAAATATATTTTGGTAGGTATAGAAAATGTCATCTCGCAGAGACTCTGAACTGGCAGTTTACTAGACGACAGCTGAAGTACAGCATTCACATGTTGACTCCTAAGTTCTCTCCCAACCAAAAGTGTGTGTTCTTCTGAAACTAACCTGCTTCCTCAGTAGGCAAAATTATCTGACTTCACTGAGCTTGTACCCCAAATCAGATTATTATCAGCAGGATCAACTGTTCTCTGGGTCAGGAAAATTTTATCTTCATATTTTATGGAATACATATCAGTCTTGTAAATACCTTTATCTCGTTCATCTGTTTATTTTAACTCCCGTGTTTTTTCCTTAAACTTCTTGTCTATTGCTATATAAATGTCCAGAAGAAGTGGAGTAATACAGATCTTTTTTTTTTTTTTTAAGGAAAAGCAACGATTTAAACATTCATATTTCAAAACTCTATACTTATACAAATCAATAGTTAACAGAGAATCCACTAAAGGTTCATTGAATTTTGATCATCTTAGTTATGAAAGAACTTGTCTAAAAACTTACCTGTAACTCCTTGTTTTATATGAATAATGCCGAAGATTTTAATAACCTTTTAGTATCAAAGCAAAGTTATTTTATTGCACCGTCACGTTGCTTTGCAGTATCTCAGTCTACCGCTGAGATGCTGAAATGGTCTTGCTTGTCACTTCAAAGATGAAGAGTCTACATAGCTTTCTCCTTTAAATAATACTCATTTTCTTCATGCTATATGTAGTAAAGATTTATAATTTTCTCTATTCTCACTTTCCACCATTTGGGGACAACAAAGTGATTAATAAAAAACAAAATCTTCTGGGAGGCTGAGGCAGATGGATTGCTTGAGTTTAGGAGTTCAAGACCAGCCTGAGCAAGAGCAAGATCCCATCTCTACTAAAGATAGAAAAACTATCCGGGCGTTGTGGCATGTACCTATAGTCCCAGCCCCTTGGGAGGCTGAGGCAAGTGGATTGCTCAAGCCCTAGAGTTTGAGGTTGATGTGAGCTATGATGATGCCATGGTACTCTACCCAGGGTGACAGAGTGAGACTCGGTGTCAAAAAGAAAAAAAGTAAAAATAAAAAAATTTAAAAACAAAAACAAAGGCATCAACTAAATTTCTTAGTAATCTATTGCTGATAGAAGCGGCCATGTGTTCTAACTGGAGAGATGCAAGTGGATGTCAGCCAGCTCTGTGGCTCACACCTGTAATCCTAGCACTCTGGGAGGTTGAGATGGGAAAATCACTTAAGGTCAGGAGTTTGAGACCAGCCTAAGCAGCAGCAAGATTCTGACTCTACCAAAAAGAGAAAAATTAGCCACATGCAGTTGTGTGCATTTTGTAGTCCTGACTACTCAGAAAGCTGAGGCAGAAGGATTGCTGGAACCCAGGAGTTTGAGGTTGCTGTGACCTATGCTGACACCATTACACCCTATCCTGGGCAACAGAGCAAGACTCTATCTTCATTTAAAATAATAAGCGATATCATTAGGCATGACTTCTAGGAAACCTCTTTAAAAGAAGTATACTCTCAGCCAACAAATATTTTCCCTTAAAAGTAAATAATAAATAAAAATACAATAACATTTTCCCTTGCCCCTTCTCTTCCTCCCTCCTGGAGAGCAGACATGAGGCCAGAGGCAGCAGTGAGCTGGTGCTCATGAGGGAACAAGTACCGTGAAGAAGGGCTGAATGGGAGCAGAGAAGGAGCCTGGATTACGCTGGCAGCAGGGAGCCACCAAAGCACCCTGAAATGCCCAGCCCTGGGCATCTTGTAATGGGAGGAAAATAAAACTCTTAATTCCTTTAAACTTCATTTTTGTGGTCTCTCTTTACAGCCAACTGAAATTCCTAGCTTGTAAGTGGTCAGATAAACAGTAACAGAGGAAATAAAGGTCCTCAACATTTAAAAATTGAGATAAATCTACAAAGCATGATTAAACATTTTGTTAAATAGCTCAGTATTTGAAATTAAAACCATTGGTTATCAAATCATATCAATCATGCAGAAATGAGATTTGGTTCTTAAGAACCACAAAGACATTAATGTTACCATTCACTCTCTGTTTATTTCAGTGCAATTAACTTGGACATGGACAAGGTGTCACGCACAATTATTTTTTCTTTGAAAACTGGTAAGAAGTACCTAAAGTATTTGGGGGTGGGGGATGAGGAATTCTAGTGTTCAGGAGAGTGCACATAGGTAGAATGTCACTCAAGTGAATGAATTCTAGCTTTAGCAACAAAGCAGTAAGAACTCCTAATTTTTTTTTTTTTTTGAGATAGAGTCTCACTTTGTCACCCTTGGCAGAGTGCCATAGCATCACAGCTCACAACAACCTGAAATTCCTAGGCTCAAGTGATTCTCCTGTCTCAGACTCTCGAGTACCTGAGACTACAGACACCCACCACAACACCTGGCTGCCTTTTTTTTTTTTTTTTTTTTTTTTTTTTTTTTGTTTTTTATATGTCATATCTTTTTTTTTTTTCATTTGCAACTTTTTTGGGGATTATTTTTTATATTATTGGTTTATTAGCTATACTTCTTTGTAGGGTTTTTTAAGTGATGGTTCTAGTTTACCATTTGCATTTTTAACTTACCACTGTCCACTTTCAAATAATATTATACCATTTTATGTA
>CAUYQV010165289.1:0-13469 GCA_963574575.1 Galagoides demidoff | reverse complement strand
CTGTGGTCCCAGCTACTTGGGAGGCGGAGGCAGGAGACTCGCTTGAGCCCAGGAATTGGAGGTTGCTATGAGCTGTGATGCCATGGCACTCTACCCAGGGGGATAGCTTGAGGCTCTGTCTCAAAAAAAAAAAAAAAAAGTACCAATGAGAATAGTTTAGAGCACTGTGGGGCAGTTAAGAACAAATGTGATCACTGAAAGTACTTACAAGCTTCCTGAAATACCAAGAAGCACAAAAAATTAGTGTGAAATATAATCACCAATCACTTTCTAAATCACTATTTTTAGAAATCTGAAACTACAAACATAATCACAATTAAAAAGGCACAAAAATTAGTCAGGAAAAGTCAGGTGCCCTTCTTACCTGTCTCCAAATAGCATTGGCTTCTGAAGGCATTGCACACAAGCCTCATGAAACCACTGCTTACATTTGCAGCACTGTAGCATCTTTAAATACCAGCTGAAAGAAAAAAGTTAAGATTAAAATTACTATCTAGTGAAGTAAAGGTTCACTTTTTAAAAACAACAAAATAGCTAGAATAATCTAGAATACTGCTTGGATTATAAAGTATCACATTTCTGTTATACTGTGTTAATCTTTTTTTCCAAAAAAGTTTGTAATACTGACCATTACAACCCTTTTCTTTCTTCTACTCATGGGAACCTATAAAGTCTCTTAACTTATAAAGTCTTTTTACGCCAATGCAGAGGCACTAGTGCGTTTTTCCGTGCCAATTCAGTGACACAGGTGCGTTTTTTACACAAATGCAGAGGCACTAGTGTGTTTTTTACGCCGATGCAGCGCGTGTACCACTCGCGGGTCTGAGTATCGCTTGCGGGTCATTGTACCGCTCATTGTACTGCTCGCAGGTCTTAGAAAAGATTCATCTATTTCTAGTTAACAATGCCTGGTTTCACATCAATTCTCTAAAGCCTAGGCAAGTTCAGACTCAGGTACTGCTATTTGCCCTAGATACCAAATAGCTTTAGACATCTTGCAGATTATGAATATGATTTATTATTTTTGTACATTAAAATTAAAAGAAAAGGAGTACAACAATTGTTTTTATAGGGGAAAGATAGGAGTCTCACTCTGTCTCCCCAACCGGAGTACAGTGGTGTTACTATAGCTCACACGCAATGTCAAATTCTGAAGCAATTCTGCTTCAGCTTCCTCAGCTAGAACTATAAGCACATACCACCACACCCAGCTAATTATTATACTTTTTGTAGAGATGGGGTCTCATTCTTGCTTAGGCTAGTCTTGAACACCTGAACTCAAGCAAAATTCCACATCAGTCTCACAAATTGATATGACTATAGGCATTAGCCACTGCACCTGGCCTTAATACATTTGGTTAACATAATGATATATCTCACCTAAAACTCTACCAGGTATAAATGCTTTGTGACAAGTTTATGTTTCAATGTCCAGGTCTATATAACTGTTTCAGACACCTAAATATACTAAAACTAAATCATCTAAGAAGGATATCCTCTTTTTTCAGTTAGTTTATGGCTTTTGCTTTTAAGAGACAGGGTTTTGCTGTATTGTCCAGACTACACTCAAAAGTCCTAGGGTCAAGGGATCCTTTGGCCTCAGTCCCAAGACCCTGAGACTACAGGCATATGCCATAACACCTGACTAGTACATGGTTTAGATATGATAATGTCTTTATTTAAAAATCATAGGCTGGGGCCTCTTTGCCTACTTACCCTGGCAATGGAGGCGGTGTGTTAGCTGTCTATAAGAGTACATATCTTACCCTGGAAGCCTGTATCTTGCTCTTAGTCTATAAACATTCCCTTCTCTGCTTCCTCAATAAACTTTGTTCTACGCTTGCCTTAAAAATCAATCACTCACTCGTAGGCTGGGAGTGGTGGCTCATACCTATAATCTTAGCACTTTGGAAGGCCAAGGTGGGAGGATCACTTAAGGTCAGAAGTTCAAGATCAGCCTGAGCAAGGACAAACTCCTATCTCCACTAAAAATGAAAAAAAATTAGCCAGGTGCAGTGGCACACACCTGTAGTCCCAGCTACTGAGAAGCTGAGGCAAAAGGACCACGTGTGCCTAGGAGTTTGAGGTTGAGGTGAGCTACAATAACCACTGCACTCTAGCCTGGGTTAAAAAAAGAAAGAAAAAAGAGAAATCAAGGAAGAAAGTAATAAAAAAGCATACTCTATTTTACTGCAATTTGCAGATATAATAGAACCTCCATAGCTCACCACCTCCCTAAGCTGACCTAATTTTCACAGACTAGACATATACCACATGTACGTATCAGTTCCTTTATATAAACCTCTCCACATGTTGACCAGTTTGTGAAAGTCCCTGGCATGGTCAACTTACACAAGTTCTACTGTACTGTGATTTTTATAAATTGAGATTTGTGGTAACCCTGAGTTAAGCATGTCTATCAGTATCATTTTGTCAACAGCATGTGCAACTTCTCCTTGTGCCACGCTGTGGTAATTCTTGCAATACTTCCACCTCGTCATTATTATTATATCCATTATGGAGATCTGTGATCAGTGATCTCTGATGTTACTACTGTAATTGTTTGAGGCGCCATCAACCACATCCACATAAAGTGGCTAATTTAATACTGTATGACTTCTAACTGCTCCACTAATCAGCCATTCCCCTGTCACCCTCTCAATCCTTGGACCTCCCTATTCCCTGAGACACAATGTAGAAATTAGGCCAATTAATAAACCTACAATGAGCTCTAAATGTTCATGTAAAAGGAAGAGTTCATGCCTCTCAATTTAAATCAAAAGCTAAAAAACGATTAAGCTTAGTGAGGAAGACATGCAACAGCTGAGACCGGCTGAAAGCTAGCCTTTTGCACAAAACCACCAACAAAGTTGAAAATGCAAAGGAAAAGTTCTTAAAGGAAATTAAAAGTGCTCCTCCAGTCAACTCATGATAAGAAAACAAAATAGCATTACTACTGATATGGAGAATAAAGTTTGAGTGGTCTGGATAGAAAATCAAACCAACCACGACACTCCCTTAAGCCAACGCTAATCCAGAATCCAGAGCAAAGACCTAACTCCCTACAATCCTATGAAGGCTAAGAGTAGGTAAGAAAGCTGTAGAAGAAAAGTTAGAAGCTAGCAGAAGTTAGTTTACGAGGTTTAAAGAAAGAAGCCATCTCCATAGCATAAAAGACAAAACCTCAGTGCTGATGTAGAAGCTGCAGTAAGTTATACAGAAGATTTAGCTGAGGTAATTGATGCAGATGGCTATACTAAGCAAAAGATTGTCAATATACACCAAGCAGCCTTCTACTGGAAGCAAATGTCATCTAGGACTTTCATGGCTAGAAAGGTGAAATCAATGCCTAACTTCAAAGGAGAGTGTGACTCATTTGTTAGGGGCTAATGCAGTTGGTGTTTAAGTTGAAACTAATGATTTCAGCAATCCAAAAATCCTATAATCCTTAATCATGATACGTGTACTCTGACGGTGTTCTCTGACTGTGCCACATCAACTGAACAACAAAACCTAGACGGCAGTTCATCTGCTTACAGCATAGCTGACTAAATATTTTAAGCCCACTTTAAGAGCTACCATTCAGGCTCAGCGCCTGTGGCTCAAGTGGCTAAGGCGCCAGCCACATACACCTAAGTTGGCAGGTTCAAATCCAGCCTGGGCCCGCCAAACAACAATGATGGCTGCAACCAAAAAATAGCCAGGCGTTGAGGCAGGTGCCTGTGGTCCTAGCTACTTGGGAGGCAGAGGCAAGAGACTCACTTGAGCCCAGGAGTTGGAGGTTGCTGTGAGCTATGCCACAGCACTCTACCCAGGGGGACAGCTTGAGGCTCTGTCTCAAAAAAAAAAGAGCTACCATTCAGAAAAAGAAGATTCCTTTCAAAATATTACTGCTGGCTTGGCACCTGTGGCTCAAGTGGCTAAGGCGCCAGCCACATACACCTAAGGTGGCGGGTTTGAATCCAACCCTGGGCCCGCCAAACAACGATGGCTGCAATCAAAAAAAAAAAAAAAAATAGCCAGGCGTTGTGGTGGGTGCCTGTGGTCCCAGCAACTTGGAAGGCAGAGGCAGGAGACTCGCTTGAGCCCAGGAGTTGGAGGTTGCTGTGAGCTATGCCACAGCACTCTACCCAGGGGGACAGCTTGAGGCTCTGTCTCAAAAAAAAAAAAAAAAAAAATTACTGCTGACAGATAATGCACTTAGTCATCCAAGAGTTCTGATGGAGATACATAAGGAGATTCATGCCTGCTAATGTAATTTACATTCTGCAGATCAGGGAGTAATTTTGACTTTCAGGTCTTCTTATTTAAGTAATACATTTTGTAAGGCTATAGCTGCTATAAACAGTGATTCCTCTGAAGGATCTGAGTACAGTCAGTTAACAACCTTCTGGAAAAGATTCACTGTTCTAGATGCTATTAAGAACATTTATTATGATTCATGAGAGGAGGTAGAAATATCAACATCAACAGTAATCTATAAGACATTGATTCCAACCCTCATGGACTGATTACTTTGAGGGGTTCAAGACTTCTGTGGAAGCAGTTACTGCAGATATGGAGGAAACAGAAAGAGTACTAGAATTAGAAGTGAACCATGAAGATGTGACTGAATTGCCACAATCTCAGGACAAAAGTTTAACAGATGAGGAGTTGCTTCTTATGGATAAGAAATGAAACTGGTTTCTTGAGATGTTATCTACTCTTGGTGAAGATGCTGTGAACACTGTTAAAATGACAGCAAAGGATATTACATAAATCTAGTTGATAAAGCAGCAGCAGGGAATGAGAGGACTGACTCCAATTTTGAAAGAAGTTCTACCGTGGGTAAACTCCTAGCAAACAACATCACATCCTACAGAGAAAGCTTTTGTGAAAGAGCCAATCAACATGGCAAATTTCACTGCTAGTTTAAGAAACTGACACAGCCACTCCAACACTGAGTCAACCACCACCCTGATCACTCAGCAACCATCAGGGAGGTTAAGATTTGCAAGAAAAACTACAATTCACAGAAGGTTCAGATGATTATTAGCATATTTTAGCAATGAAGTATTTTTTAAGTAAGGCATATATATTTTTAGAAACACTGTGATTATATACTTAACAGACTATAGCATAAACAATTTTTATTAGATTTTTTTTTATTTTTTGAGCCAGAGTCTCACTGTGTTGCCCTCAGTAGCGTGCCATGGTGTCATAGCTCATAGCAACCTCAAACTGTTCAGCTCAAGGGATCCTCTTGCCTCACCCTCCCAAGTAGCTGGGACTTCAGGCACCCACCACAACACCTGGCTATTTTTTAGAGACAGGGTCTCGCTCTTGCTCAAGCTGATCTCAAACCTATGAGCTCAGGCAATACACCAGCCTCAGCCTCCCAAAGTGCTAGGATTACAGGTGTGAACCACTACGCCAGCCTAGTATAAACAATTTTCAACCAAAAAATAAAAATTGTCTGACTCATTTTATTACTCATTTTGTTGGGGTGGTCTGGAACTGAGCTTACAGTATCTCTGAGATATGCCTACAGTGTATTTTCTTCTAACAGTTGAACCTCACACTAAATGTAAGCCATACATAGGCAAAAGTAAGAAGACTGCTGTTAAGCCAGATCATTCATTCATCAAAGGATTACAAGAGCCCAGAAAAGCCCTGGGCGTTAGTACTCTGGAGGTGCTAAAACTAGAATGGTTAGCAATCAGACAAAATTCTTGTTTTTTTGATATTTAAAGAGCAACGAATAATCTGCCTGACAAAAATGACATACCTAATGAATTCTACCTATTACGAATAATGTTGGGTTTTTGTTGTTTTTTTTAAGAGACAGTGTCTGGCTCTGTCATCCAGGATGAAGAATAGTAGCAAAATCATAGTTTACTCCATCCTCAAAACTCGTAGGCTCAAAAGAAGTGATCCTCAACTTCCTATTTAGCTAGAACTACAGGTCTGTGCCACCACATCCAGCTATTATTATTCTTTTTTTTTTTTTGTAGAGATAGGGTCTTGCTATGTTGACTAGGCTGGTCTCCAACTCCTGGCCTTAAGCAATCTTCATATCCTGGCCTCCCAAAATGCTGGGATTATAGCTGTAAGCCACCATGTCTAGCCTTGAATATTTAACCTTAATGGCAGAATTAAACTGAGTAATGAGGAAAGATCAATCTCTAAGCTTATTCATTGGGCTCCTTTCATAATTAATTTTTTAAAACAAGATGTTTCTTAAATCTGCAGGTGACTGAAAACTGAGAAGAGTTATAAAAATTTTAAATCACAAGTAAAAATTTCATAAGATCAGAGCTGAGGCAGAATGAAAAACCACAACTTCCTTCACTTATACATTTGTCGTTATCACAAAATATCTTTTATGTCCCAGTAATCACCTATATGGCATCCCTGTTTTATAAGAAGCACAGAGCCTAATAAGAAGAAACACACAAGAAGCCAGTAATTAAAATTTAAATAGGATTAACTATAAAGTAATTCTCTAACATCTTAAAAAATAAGATCAACTATCAAGATATTCTCTAATGTCTTAAAAAGAAACAATACAGTACAAGTCAGTCTTAAAAAGAAACAATATAGGCTCGGCGCCTGTGGCTCAACTGGCTAAGGTGCCAGCCACGTATACCCAAGGTGGCGGATCGAATCCAGCCCGGCCCGCCAAATAATAATGACGGCTGCAACCAAAAAATATAGCCGGGAGTTGTGGCGGGCGCCTGTGGTCCCAGCTACTTGGGAGGCTGAGGCAGGAGACTCACTTGAGCCCAGGAGTTGGAGGTTGCTGTGAGCTATGATGCCACAGCACTCTACCCAGGGGAACAGGTTGAGTCTCCTGTCTCAAAAAAAAAAAAAAAAGAAAAGAAACAATATAGTACAAGTACAAGAAAGCCATGGTGAGTTATGATCATGCCACTGCACTCAAGCGTAGGCAACAGAGTAACATCTCATCTCTTCAAAACACACACACACACACAGGATTTTTCAATGGCTATATAACCTCAAAGGCTATATAACCTGTGCAATGGAAGTCGGAAATACAACTGCTGGTTTGAAATAGTCTGAACCATCTCCTAAGAGAGATAAGCTATATTTGTTTACTTTTAAAAAGAACAACTAGGAACAGTAACCAGAAATAAAATTTCTAAATATTGTTAATTAGAACTCTGGTTAATTTATTCAGCAAACATTTAATGATAAAGATAGTAAAACTATCAAACTACAACCTCTAATTGTAAAATGAATAAGTAACTGTAATGGTTAACTTAAAATAATGTCCTTTTAATAACCTTGCCAGATAATAATCAAAGATTATTTAGTGACTATCAAAGCACCTGAAAGCCTTAAGCAAGAAACAAAGTAAGATACATATGTACAAGCACGTATGCTTACTATTAACATTCAAAAATCCTGGTTGAAGTTTAAATGTCCCATTACAGCTCTCTAGAATCAAAATGGGATATATTTTCAGTTAAAAATATAGAAAAATTGGCGGCAGCTGTGGCTCAAAGGAGTAGGGCACCAGCCTCATATGCTGGAGGTGGCAGGTTCAAACCCAGCCCCAGCCAAAAACTGCAAAAAAAAAAAAAAAAAAAAATTTTTTTTAGAAAAACTATTTCATAGTTTCTTCTGAAAAGGTTTAATGCGTACTCGTAAGAAATGGAACATATAGAAGAGAACAGTACTCTCTAATCAGCCTACAAAAAAGTCCCACTTTGGCTAGGCATGATGGCTCACACCTGTAATCCTAGCACTCTGGGAGGCCAAAGGTGAGAGGATTGTTTGAGCTCAGGAGTTCAAGACCAACTTCAGCAAGAGCAAGACCCTGTCTCTACTAAAAATAGAAAAATTAGTCAGGCGTGGTGCTGCACTCCTGTAGTCCCAGCTACTCAGGAGGCTGAAGCAGGAGGTCTGTTTGAGCCCAGGAATTTGAGGTTGCTATGAGATAGGTAGAAACTGTTGCACTTTAGCCTAGGAAAGAGAGCAAGACTCTGTCTCCAAAGGAAAAAAAAAAGAAAAGTCTCACACTGCTGAGTCTTTGGTTTAACCAAATTTGTCTTACTCTCCTAGTCAAGTAATAATATAAAATGTATCCATTTCTCAATAGTCACATTAAATATGACATCTAATAAAACTTAGGAACCTTCAAATTTGACACTAGGATTCTGCAGTAAACGTTTTCTCTCTCTAGCTTATTTTGTGAGGTATACAAGTACATAATACAAGTACGTACAATTAACTTTATTTTTTGTTATTTATTTATTTATTTATTTTAGAGACAGAGTCTCACCCCGTTGCCCAGGCTGGAGTACAGTGACATATCATAGCTCACTACAAGCTCAAAATTCTGGGCCTAAGCAATCCTTTTTCCTCCGCCTCCATAGTAGTGGGGACTACAGGCACACACCACCATGCCCAGCAAAATTTTTGTTTTACTTTTTATAGAGACAGGGTTTTGCTATGTTGCCCAGACTAGTCTCAAACTCCTTTCCTCAAGCATTCCTCCCTTCTCAGCCACCCAGAGTTCTGTGACGATAGGTGTGAGCCACTGTACACAGCCTAAAATTCACCCTAAATTTTCAAAATAATCAGACTTAAAACAAGATTTTTAAAAATGAACAGACATGTTCAAAAACTAGGTGAGATTTACTTTTTGGTGAAAATAATGGTAGATCCCTTCCCCAATTTTCCTTATTGACACTTCCATGTGTTTAGAGTTCACTATCACTCCCACGCCACAATCAATAAGAAAAATAGACAATTTAATTATATTTACTTACTCTCCAGGGCCTCCACAATAGCAGTAACACTGCTGGACATTGGTTTTATGACCTGCATCCCATTCAAGGTCTGCCACACTATAGGGTAACGTCTGCTTCATGACTTGCAGTGCTTTGGCATTTGGTCCTTTCTTAAGCGCACCACCCCTCTATATTAGAGGGAAAATAATTTTTTAGAAGAGTGAAGGCTAAAATTTTAAACACATTTCTATACTTTAAAAATACCTCTGATACCTCTGCAGAAATTTCCATCCCAAATTTCTACCATATCACAAACTGACAAAATAAATAATAATTTGTTGTCTTCCTTCAAATTACTGCCCCAATTTCCATAAAATAAGTTTCTATAAAATAATTTCCAAAAAACTTATCATAAAATAAGTTTAAGAAGAGTTGCAAGTCACTCAAGCATCATTAGTCAAACAATAAATAGGACCTTTTTCTACCCAACTTTCATTGCTCATTTTATTCAAATAAAATTTCAATGTTCACAATCATTACATTGATAGTGCCTTAAAAATTCCAATTAGGGTTTTAGCCAAATACACTTAAAGTTTGATACCTTTGTTGTTGTTGCAAAAACACACTGTCGACAGAGCCATTTTTCATCTGAATCAATCACACTGGAATCAATATGAGGTGTGTGACACAACTGATGATATCCTTAATATCAAAAAAGCATAAAGCAAATTCTATTGTATTAATTAATACTGCAACAGTTTCAAGGAGGCATTTTATTATTATCATTTCCTACAAAAATATATTTACAACTGATGAATAAACTTAGGGTAGTAGCTTTAAAATAACAATCTAAAATCTTCAACAGGGGCATTCCACATCTAACAAAACATTTCCATAAGACTAAAAGGAATCAATATTTACCTTGGCCACATTTATCACATATAACCATTTCATTGGGAGCTTCTGAATACTCTTCTTGACATATTGTACAGACCATTTCCCCACTTCCACTGGCTCCTAAAATATTCAAGACATATGTTAAAAAGAGGAAAAGAATTACATACAACGAAACTACTTTTATGACTCAGTGTAGCACAAAGGAATGTTTGTTAAGTAGATCATAATGCTTCATTAAGATCTATGTAGATCATAACGCTTCACTAAGTACTGTACACTACCTCTCTGCTCCCTATTCAATGTTCTTCCCACCTTTAACTTAAGATGCCTAAAATGTCTACACTCATAATTTCACCTAATCCTTGGCAGAGGACACAATTTAAACTGTTCAGGTAGCTTTCCCTTATCACTCCTTTCTAATATCCCCACCCTCAACGGATGAAGTAGGGGATGGGAAGCTAGGGATGTGGGGAACTAAACACCAGAACTATTCTCCAGGATACACACCTACCCATGTTGTACATGCATTCACTCATCCTATACACAGCAATAAACCAAAGAAGACATGTAAATTGCCCATTTTTCTCTGAATTTGGAGCATTTCGTTTTATTTACTAATTTATGAAAGAGGCTGAACACCAATTATTTAATCTCCAGATTCTCAAATCTGGACATATGGTGTCCAAAAATGTACCCTCGCAAACTCCTATTACAACAAAAGTTGGGGGTTCCACAACTATATTTTTTACCTGAACAAGTAAATAATTTCTTTCTTAAACATTTTATTTTAAGAAATTAATCATTATATAAAATTTAGGATACACTAACACAATTATCATTTCCAATATTCTTGTCTTGAATATTTCAATATACTCAAAATCACAATGCACAAACTTTTTTCACATATCAACAATAACACAAACTTACAATTGTGTGCTACAGGCCAAGGTTAAGGCTCTTGACACATTTTATTGAACTCTACAACTAACTTATTAGATAAATGTACTATTTAGAGAAAAGAACTGAGGCTCAGATAGATAAAAGTAACTAACCCAAAGGCCCTCAGAAGTATCAAAGCTAGGATTCAAACCTCACTGTGCCAGAATCCATGTTCTCTCCACCACAATATGCTTCCTTTTATCAGTACTATGTAATATTTCTTCTATCAAAAGCATTTTTCACACAGCCAGTTTTCAAAATTATAACTTGTAATAGCTGCATAGTATTCCATCTAGTGAAAAGAACCAATTTTAATTCACTATTCCTCCATTCTTAGACATACGGGTTATCAATTTTTTTTGGCTTGATTTTTGTATCTTTGCTTATTTACTTGTTTTTTTTGGTCTCTTGTCCTCTTTCCCACTCTTTGTTTGCTTCCCAGTATGCATGGTAGGATGTGGCCTCCCATAGCTGTGGGTTTATGACTCCAGTCCAGGAAGCAACTGGGCTGAGCTTAGGAATTCTCCATGCAAATATGCAATTCTCAGGAAAGGGAATGACAGTTCCAGCCCAGGGTAAGTGCTTGACCTAACTCCCACAAATTTAAATAATAAGGTAGACTAGGGAAGGGGAAGACAGTTCCTCAGAAAATAGGATACTGATCAAACAAACAGTATGTATTCACCTCAGGAAACAATCCTGAGGAAGACAGGTCTTGCTCTGTCTCCCCAGCTAGAATGTACTGGCATCATCATGGCTCACAGCAACCTCAAATTCCTGGGTCCAAGTGATACTCTTGTCTCAGCCTACCAAGTAGCTGGGACTAGAGGCACACGCCACCATACATGGCTAATTTTTCTGTTTTCTATTTTTTCTTTTTCTTTTTGGTAGAGGTGGGGTCTCAAACTCTTGGCCTCAAACAATTCTCCCACCTTGGCCTCCCAAAGTGCTAGGATTATATGCTTAAGCCACTGTACCCAAATGAATTAATGAATAACAAATTACTTGTGAAATTCAAGTACATCTTTCTTACCATCAAGTTTGTAAGAACCTTGCTACTTAGCTTAGTGGCCTTTTATCATCTCCCTTATTCAAAATGCAACTAACTATAAAATCTTGGTCGTATTATATTAGAAATATCAATTTTTGTGTAATTGTTAAAATAAATTTCAGCAAACATTTCTCATTTAGGTTTTTAATTTTAAATTATCTTATGAATAAAATGCTAGAAATGGGTTTGTTGGACAGATTAAACAATATGAACATTTTAATATATTTCATGCAAGTGCTAAAGTAATAACTAAAATAGAAATTTACATTGCCACCAGCAATGCAGCAGTGTATTATTTCACAGAAACAAAAAGAGCATTAGGTGTTAAAATTTAAAACCCTTTTAAACTGATGAACAGTCTTAACATGATATACAGGGTGGACATGCAATTGTACATAAACTTTATGTCCACTCTATATAAATCTCTCTCTTTTTATTTTGTAAGTCACACTTTTCTCATTGACCTCTCAACATCAGATTCAAAACACAATTTCAGGCTCGGCGCCTGTGGCTCAATCGGCTAAGGCACCAGCCACGTACACCTAAGGTGGCGGGTTCGAATCCCCAGCCCGGCCCGACAAACAACAATGATGGCTGCAACCAAAAAATGGCCGGGCGTTGTGGCGGGCGCCTGTGATCCCAGCTACTTGGGAGACGGAGGCAGGAGACTCACTTGAGCCCAGGAGTTGGAGGTTGCTATGAGCTGTGATGCCATGGCATTCTACCCAGGGGGATAGCTTGAGGCTCCGTCTAAAAAAAAAAAAAAAAAAAAAAACAACATAATTTCAATCCTTTAAACTGATTAAGTCCCAGAAATTATTTCCCTAGAAAAACATTTTATTGGAGTTCCCTACTTAAACCCTGAGTACTAACTATATAGATGGTAATTACAACATTCTAATTTCTTTACCAAAACTTTTTTTGTTCTTTGAGAAATATTAGAAGTAAAATCAAGAAATAGAAAACAGTAGTAACCTAGTACAAAGTTGCACTGGGGATTCAAATATAAAACTCAATCACTTAAATACTTGAGAAATATGTCTACCCTTAAAGAGAAAATTTATATCTCTTTTCTATAAGAGGAGACATAAAATACAAGTCTCAGCACAGGCTTATTAACCCAAAAAAATCAAAAGTAAGTCTTTAATAAGCAGCTCAAATACGCAGATTTTTATATTCCTATTTTTATAAATGAAGCACTTTGTATGAAAGAAATACATGGGAAAACACCTATATCTAACAGATTCAAAAGACATACAGCATTTGCAGTTTGTAATAATGAAAATCATCAAAATCATCACCAGAAATATATCTATAACCAACCAAGGAACACATGTATTCATTTTTACTTCTACCCAATCAATATAACCTCATTTTCTCATCTAAGCATAAAAACCATAATTAAATGACAATTTAAGTATTTTTATAGATGAATAATTCTGTTACTCTAAAAACAGTTCACTGCAATTCTAATTTCCCAATCATCTGGCAAATAGTATGTTTTAAATACATATTTGCTTTCTACATTGTTTTGGACAAATATAGGCTAGTAACAGTTAAAACTGAATCCCAAATGGCTACTTATTGTGGCTAAAAGATTTTTTCAAAGTTCTCAGAAGGGTCCTAACAATAATTTATAGGTCTGAGTCAGTGATGTATCTGTCCCTCAGTCTACCTCTACTCTAAGAGTATCCTTGATGGCTCGGCGCCTATGGCTCAATCGGCTAAGGCACCAGCCACGTACACCTAAGGTGGTGGGTTCGAATCCCCAGCCCGGGCCTGCCAAACAACAATGATGGCTGCAACCAAAAAATGGCCGGGCGTTGTGGCGGGCGCCTGTGGTC
>CAUYQV010165288.1:0-34073 GCA_963574575.1 Galagoides demidoff | reverse complement strand
AAATAGCCAGGCATTGTGGCGGGTGCCTGTGGTCCCAGCTACTTGGGAGGCTGAGGCAGGAGACTTGCTTGAGCCCAGGAGTTGGAGGTTGCTGTGAGCTGTAATGCCACCGCACTCTACCCAAGGGGAAAGCTTGAGGCTCTGTCTCAAAAAAAAGGGGGGGGGGATTTTGTGAGCTTGAAATGACACAGCCATGCCTTAGGGGAGCTCAGAAAATGTTAGCTCTCCTCACCCTCCCCTTCCACAGGGTGGCCAGACTGGAAAGGTTTTCTAGTGGCTTGGGCATGTGCAGAGGACTTGGGTCAGGGAAGATACTCAGGGGTCTGAAGCTCAGGGAGAGTGGGTATGAGTGGGTCCAGGGCCCCCACCAGGGGGACCTGGGGAGTCAAAAGCCCCAGGTAAGAAAGGAGATCACCTTAGCCCTGCCTTGCCTCCTCCCAGGGCAGCCCCTGATGGGCAGTGATATGGCATTGTGTGTGTTGAGGGGTCACGAGAGATGAGGGTGATAGCACCCTTGGCTGATGGTTGAGGAGCCTGGGAGGGAAATTGAAGGAGAGAACAGCTCAGGTGGTCCCCTTGCCCACACCTCTCTCCTAGTTCCTATCACTTGTTTTGGGAGAAGGAAATAAGACATGACAGGTCCCTGGTCACCTGGGATGGGCCAAGGAGGGAGACAACATGGGCATGGGGCGGGGGTGTAAGTGGAGCATCTGTGTGTGTGTGTGTGAGAGAGAGAGAGAGAGAGAAATTATTCTTCCTGATTCACCTGCCCCCTTCCCCATTGGTGGGGCCCAGATTAGTCCTGGCATCTCAACTAGCACAGTGACAGTGACAAGTTCTTTGATTAGAAAACGTCTCTGTGGTTTGATTGCCCATCCCTCCTCCTTGGCCTCTGCCTCTCCCTTCTTTCTCTCCTTTCTCTTTCTCTTTCTTTCCCTTCCTCTTCTTTTCTTCCTCCTTCCCTGTCTCAGTTTCTACTGCCTTTCTTCTCTTTCTTTTCCTTTTTTATTTCTAAGGAATAATGTCTTACAGACACAGTTGAAGAACCCCTCCCCCAGGGCCTGGCTAGCTCATAAGTCAACTCTGGGAGAATTAGGACAAGATGACACTTTTGGGAGGACCCAGCCCTGTGGGTGCAGGAGGTGGCTGGTGAATGTTGCTTTCTGTGAATGGTAAAAAGCATTCTTTCTCCTGGTGGATATACCAGGGATGACTTGGCCAGTAAAGCAAAAGCTTGGACTTTAGCCCTTGCTTGTGTCCTTGTGCAGTGAACAACCTGCACACCCATATCGTGCAGTCCTCCATCCCTTCCCCCTCTTCTCCGTCCCACTTAGGGACTACATCTACCCCGATATAGTTGTGTATCCTTAAAATCCACATTTTAGTATTTCCCTCTTCAATTCCTTTCTCTTCTTTCTCTGCCTTTTCCTGGCACTCATTGTTACAAGTCTTAATACAAGTCTTTTTCCAGGCCTGTGTGTGTCTTTGTATCAACTGTAGCAGGTGGATACATTATTATCTCTACCTGGGATCTGTGTTTTTGTGTCTTTCTCTTAGGACTTGGCACATAATAGGTACTCAAAATTGTGTGGCTGGATTGTATGTGTTTATGTGTGTCCCCCGCGAATCTCGGCTCACCAAGGTTCTACACCATTCCTTCCCTTAGAAAGGGAACCTGATAAGACTTAGGCCCTGTGTCCTCCAGGCCCCGCTCAGCCTCTTCCTGGCTCATAGCCTCTTCCCCGACCATACTCAATCTTCTACAGAATCCCTGAAAAGGCCCGTTCTTGTCCTGCCCTGTCCCTTTGGCTTTAGATAGGTCCCCCTCTGCTTCCCTCCTAAGGCCTTTGAGACCCAAATTGGTAGGGCAGCGGCAGGGGAGGGGGAAAGGGGGAGGAGAAGGAGCCTGAGAAAGCCGGGCAAGGTCTGGCGGCCCCTGGGACCCCTTCCTACAAGGACAGAGGCGGCACAGCTGCTCCACAGAAGAAATATTCCCCAAAGTCAGAGTGGTCGTCTCGTATTTTAAGTGGCCCTTATTTATCACCATCCTCCTGGGCTCCCTATCACTGCAAATGATGATAAAAGACAGCAGTACCAGGGGAAGCAGGGACACAGCAACACATGGGCACAGTGACACGCACGCATTGGTATACCAACACGTGCACACAAGTTGCACAGACACACAGAATCACATATGCCAACAACCACACTCAGATACACACAGACTCAGCTACAACGATGACAGGCTTGTAAACGCTGACTGCAAACATACATGCCCAGCGACACCCACAGCTGGGAACACACACAAAGGCTGACACATGCTCAGGGACACATCCACACTCACGCACATATGTCAACATCCATCGGCACATACGCATATGACATAAACATGTACAGCCACCAAAGCAGTCATGTGCTCACATGCCCCCGCCCCAGCATACTCTCCTGCCAGCACATGTCCTTTGTGCCGATGTATCCGTCACCTTTAGTGTGACTCTACATGTGTCTGCCTTAGTTGGTCTCTGTGTGTGTGCTCCCGGATTAGGTTCCCCTTTCTATGTAGCAGCCAGCACATGGGTGTGTACACTACACCACACACGTTTATGCAAACACATGCACATACAAACACATTCATAGTCCAAATGATAAAGAAAAAGAACATCGAACCTCATCCCAGACCATACACAGAAATTAACTCAAATGGATCACAGACATAAATGTAAGAGGAAAAACAAAACAACTCATGGAAGAAAACATAGGAGTGGATCTTGGGGACCCTGAGGTAGGTAGAGAACACAGTCACAGGCTGGAATTTCATAGCGTTTAAGCACAGGCTTTGAAATCAGAAAACCGCTCTTCAATTTCTGTTTTATTACATAACTGGCTGCATTAACCTTGGGTAAGTTACTTGCTTTCTCTGAGCTCAGAAGCCTTATTATACAATGAAGGTATAATACTACCCACCTCTCTGGCTGCCTATATAGTCCAGAGAGCTAATGCATGTGATCTATCCTTTAAAAGTTGTAATGTACCATATAAAGGTTGGCAAAATAGGAAAAAAATTTGTGTATTATGATTATTCACACATGTACTTAGGGACACCTCCTAAGCAGCAGACCATAACCCACGCACTCTCCTTCTTTCTCACTTGGGGGACCTGGGGGAGCACATTGACCTTCCCCTTATCCAGAGAAGTCTCCCCACCACCCTAATTCCACACCCTTTTCCACATCAGCCACCCAGTTGCCAATCAACCTCCCTCCGCGGCCTCAACCCATTAGTACAGCTCCCTGGAGGAATCTATTTTTTAAAGGTTATTAGCAGATTATTGGTTCTTTATCAACCTCAGGCCCCAGTCTCTAATCTCCCAATGAAGCCATTGCTGCCTAATAAGATGCACTTGATAATCTTGGCATGAAGGTGGTGGAGGACTTGGTGGGGGTGGGGCAGCTGGAAAGAAGGAAGGGTTAACAGCACCGCCCCAACCCCCACCCCCTCAGTCCTCAAATAGCTGAACTACTGTATGTTGTAGTTTTCAACTGCAAATCATCTTTAATAGCAGACATCACGGGATGGCTCATTACATTAAGCTATTTTTCATGCTATCTCCTGTAATATCCTCTAATCCAATGCGTTTCAAATCACCTCGGGCTAAAATAAGAGACATAGCGATGTAATAGCCTAGTGTATTAGTGGGTTAATTGCCCTGTTGTACTCTTTCTAGTAGCTATCTCTGGAATGACTTCTATATTAATTGTAAATTGCTTAATACATTTAACTCCTTGCCACCGCCCCATCCCCTAACGAAGGAGGCTACTACCAAGTTGCTTGATGGGAGTGTGTGTTTTGTGGGCACTCCTTTCCAACTCTGGTTCTCCTATGTCTCCTTGGCCCAAGCTGGAAGACCAGGCTTGGAATTTACATCTCAGTCTAATGAGAGGGAGGAAATGAGACCAGAATTTATTGAACACCTACT
The DNA here is from genome assembly GCA_963574575.1 of Galagoides demidoff. NCBI lineage: Eukaryota > Metazoa > Chordata > Mammalia > Primates > Galagidae > Galagoides > Galagoides demidoff. The sequence continues at coordinate 30,097 of CAUYQV010165288.1, read as the reverse complement.
ATATACCAGGCCCTGGGCTGGGCCTTTATGGAGCTTCCCAAGGTGCTGACTAGTGGCAGTGTTCTCTCCAGAGGTCATGCAACTTGTTCAAGGTCACAGAGATATGTGGGGTGGTCCACAGTGTCCTGGGGAGCTCTTCATCTGGAGGGGAGAGACATAGCCCTTGACCTGGGAGAGTACTCACTCACTCTGGTCTGGGAGACACAGCCCTGACCTGGGGGAGTTGCCAGTCTTGAGAGGAAGCTCCAAACCCTAAGCTGGGAACTCCGCAGTCTGACAGGGTGGGAAGGACAAATTCCCCTGCCAATGGGAAGCTTTATCGAATGGAAGACACAACCCCTGCTTTGGGGAGCAGCCAATCTGATGGGAGGAATATAATCGCTGCCCCAGGAGAGTCTGCAGTCTGATGAAGAAAATGGTAGTTTCTGCCCTAGGGGTACTCTCAGTCAGAGGGGGAAGACTACAATCCACAGAGAGGAGACAGAAAAAAGGTGCAAATGAATGAGACGCAGAGCAGTGCAAGCAAACACTGCAAATAGGGCGCTGGGAGCACGAAGGCAGGGCTCAGCCACCTGGTGCATCCGCGATGGGGTTGGGGGCGTCTCTGTTCAGTGCCTCCCTCTCCCTTCCTATGTGAACTGTCTACCATGGCCGGCAGGTGGCAGCTCCGCAGGCCAGGGCAGGGAGGGACTGAGACTTCCTCCTCGACAGGTTCTGTTCCCGATGCCAACAGCCCTCATCCTGTCCCCCTTTCTCCAAGGAGGTCCCCAGAGGCCTATGTGACTGGGTCTGGGGCTTTCTTCTTGATCCCCCTTCCTTTTTCTCTCTTTTCTCCTCTTTGAATGGGTAATAAGGGGGGATCTCCCAGGGAGAGGATGGAGAAAGACCAAGCGGGAGAAGTAGCTGAAGGAGGAGAGGAGGGTTTCATGAAGAGATGTCAATGCGCGCGCGCGCGCACACACACACACACACACACACACACACACACACACACACACGATGCATTATGAGTGGTAGTCACAAGGGAGTTACTGGATTAAAACTATTCCTGTGCAGTTTACTCTAGGCGTATTGTTGAGCAGAGGGACCCAAATTTAAAGTTGCATAATGAATGCTTCTTCTCTCCCTGGGATAGAAACCTGAACTTGAGGCCCTTAGTGAGTTTGGGCCCAGGCCTGTAGCCACCTGATTTCTGAGATAAGTACTTGAGACCAAAAAAAAAAAAAAAAAATAGAGAGAGAGAGAATGAAAGAAGGGGAAGGAAGGGAGAGGAGCGAGGAAGGCGGCGGGGCGCAGCCGAGGCAGCTGGGCCAGCCGGGAGGCCGCGGCTGCCTGGGGTCCTCTGGGCGGGGGCTGGCCGCAGCCCCGGTGGTGGCGGCTTTGTTGGCGGCCGGCGGCTCCGGAGCAACCTTGAGCACGGGCGCGGAGACAGTGATTTAGGTGCTGGCATTGGAGCGTGAAGGTAAATGGCCACATTTCACCGTCAGGAGGTGAACCAGAGGCGCCCGCCCTGTCCCTTCCCCCAAGGCCCGGGTTGGCGGGGGCGGGGGCTGTGCTGCTCCCTCGGGCCGCCCCAGCCCCCTTCCCCAGGGGAGCTGGCAGCACGGAGGGCTGCGCTGATGGGGGTGGGTTGCGATCCAGACCCCTTTCTTTCTGAGGGACTGTTTCCCCACCTCTCTGCCGCACTGCTCTCCGCACAAAGCTCTTCCGCAGAGAAACAGAGAATCCAGTGCTTAAAGGCCTTGGCACTTTGGGAGAAGAGGACGTTTTATCAGGATTGGGTGGGCGGCAGGTGCCTCCTCCCTGTGAGCCCGTTGCCGCCTGAGCTCACCCAGGTCATCTCCTTCACTCCTCACAAGGGCCCCGTGAGCCAAGGCCTGCTTATCCCCACAGTATAGATTTGGAAACTGAGGCTCAGGAGGTGAAGACTTGCTGAAGGCCAAACGACTGGGAAGGGGTGGACAGGCCTGGGGACACAGGACCCTGAGACCCCTATTGCTGTATTGCCCCCAGCAGCTTAGGAAAATGTTGGCATCCAGCGAACCTCGCTGCTTTTGTGTGTGGAAGTCTTGCATTTAAAAAATACAGAAACGTGGGTGTGATTTCATAACCCCTCCTCCTTTGGGCCAAAGCCTTCTTCTCAGAGGCCCCTGCCCCTCCCGCTTGGGGCTGAGCCCTTGAACTCTCCCCATTCTGAGTAAAGCAGATGTGAGTGGAATGTTGAGATGAATAATTCCATTCATTTTGCTATTTTGCTGAGGAAAGGGTTGGAGGGAGAAACGCAAGCCGTGAGCACGTAAGCTTTGGCGGACTGGGGGTATACCATGGCAGGGTCACCTTCCAGGCCCCAGCAGGGCCAGAAAGCAAGGCAAGGTAGGGAGGCCCGGGACACAAGGTTCTGGTCAGGGAAGCCTCCGGCCACTGTCTTCTACGTGAAGGCCTTTAGCAGGTGGAAAGGAAATAGCTCCCAGGCTCCGCTGGGGCATCTTTGGTCATTATCGTTTATAATGGCTGCTTTTCACTGGGCACCTACTATGTGGGAGGTTTACCTCTAACCATACCAGCAACCTTGTGTTGTAATACGTAAGTATGTTTTGTTATCCCTATTTTATGGGTAGGAACATTGAGGCTAGGCCTGTAGCCTAAGACTGCATTGCTAAGAAGGGGTGGAACTGGGACTGCACCCAGGTTCCCCTTGATCCTACAGAGATTCTTCTCCCTGCAATCTACGGCCTCTCTCCTCCATTGTCTGTGTTCTGGGGGAGAAGGGGACCTGCTGAGGCCTGGGGGACCCTGCCCAGTGTTTGATGGCCAGGGAAACTGGCATCTACCCGTCTACTGTGGTTTCCCCTGGGCCCATTCTCCTAAGGAGTGTGGGTAGGACCCTGCAGAGGCAGAGGGAGGTTGGTGAGGTAAGTGGAGGTCTAAGTTCTCAGCTAGCCTTATGGTTTCAGGAGCTCTATAGGCTCTTGGCTGAGGGTTACCCCAACTGTGGGGAGGTGGGAGGGAAAGGCAGACAGAAGAGGGTCTGTCTGTGGCCTGTCCTGGGTTCTGAGGGTCCCAGAGGAGTTCAGGGTGGGATCTGGACTGGTGAGAGATCATACTTCATGGTCTGAAGCACCCCTGGAGGGGCCAAAGAGGTTGAGTGGGGTGGGAAACTGGTGTAGACACCTCTGGGAGTCCATCCTCCCTAGGACAGGGCCTTGGGTGGAAGCCAGGCCAGCCATGGGGACCAGGGACACAGCGGGCTGAGGTGGTAGGGGGAGTGAGGCCCAATAACAGAGGCCCTAGTTCCTCAGATCCTAATTATGGTGGTAAGTTCTAATAGCTGACATTTATTAAATGCCCACTATGTGTCCCAAACTGTGCTAAGCCTTCTTTTAGTCAGGAAAGATGAGGAAATGGAGGTACAGGTTCCCCTCAGCTGAGGCTCTCTCCTAGGCCTGCTTCCTACTGACTGAGGCAGGAGGGCATAGCATCTGGGGAGGAGGCTTCAACCCTTTCAATCTGAGCACAGGGCCTGGCACCTGGAAGCCTTTAGCAGACAGTAGCTCCTATTATTATTCTTGGCTTTTAGTGGGTGGAGGCTTCAGGTGGAGGCCATCTTGCTTTCCTACCCATTGTCTCTATGCTCAGCTCCAAGAGCCAGGGTCCTACCTGGGGTCTTCAGGGCACACCTCCCTCCCACTTCTTCTGAATTAACCTTTCCACCCCCCTTCTGGGAGAGGGTCTAGGAGAGGTGCATGTGGGGGCACATGTGTGCTTGTGAACATGATAGAAGGGGAGCAGGTGACGTTAGAGATGTCTCATCCTGGATGAATGGACATGCCCAGGCAGAGAACCAGGAAGGATCTCCTGGGACAGGGTTCTATCCTGGCTCAGGGATTTTTCCAGCCTCCACCAGAGTGGATCCTGGTGGACTCCCACTGGCACTATTTCTGAGCAGGAATAGTCACATAGATAGAGGTGGGCTGTGTCAGGCTAACCTCATTTCCCTTCATCTGTCTTCACAGTGGTGAAAAGACCAGCAGACTAGCCTCCTTTTCAGTTCTCCTGTGTTCTGCTGCCCCCATTTGTTAGAATCATTGATTCACCCAACCTCTTATTTGGCAGAGATCTCAGATTTCAGCTGGTCTGGCCCCATCTTTTTTTCCTGTTTTTGAGACAGAGTCTCATTTTGTTACTCCCTGGTACAGTCCTGTAGTATCATAGCTCATGGCAACCTCAAACTCTTGGGCTTAAGCGGTTCTCTTGCCTCAGCCTCCCAAGTAGCTGGGACTACAGGTGCCTGCCACAACGCCTGGCTATTTTGTTGTTGTAGTTGTCATTGTTGTGTGGCAGGCCCGGGCTGGATTTGAACCTGCCAGCTCCAGTATATGTGGTTGGTGCCCTAGCCGCTGAGCTACATGCACCAATCCTGACCCCATCTTTTGATGGATAAAGAAAGGGAGGCACAGAGAAGGGGAGTGACTTGTACAAGGTCACACAGCGAATTAGAGGCAGGCTTGCCCTCTCTTGATGATGCTGAGACAGGCAGCCAGATGAGAATATCACAGGGCCATCATGAGACTGGAGGGACCCAGAGAAGTAAGGAGTGCCGTCTGCCTCCCTATCCTGGGGTGTCATCAGCTGAAGCACTGGCCACCCCCTCCCCATCCTCACGCACCAGGCAGAATTGTCTTAATGCAGCAAATTGTTCATACACATGTAAGCAAATATCTTCTCAAATTATCTCTTATCACCAAACAGGCTGTGATGCTCACCAGCTGGAGGGCTGAGGTTGTCTTTCAATCCACTGGTGATGGGGAGGGGATGGTTAAGGGGGGGCGGCTGACACCAAAAATAAACCAGTGGAGTGGGGATGGTTGTCGCAAGGGGCAGAGCGGAGTTGTCAGGCAGTGAGAGCTTGTGAGGCGGCAGGACGATAATGTGGCATGACACTTCTGAAATGAGCGGCCCGTTGCCATGGTGAGCAGCCAGGAGGGACCAGCTCTCCGGAGGCTGAAATAAAACACGCTTTAAATGATGTTTGATTAGAATTTAGATCATGTAACCGAATACCTCAGTCCTCCTCTTCCCTGCACTTTTCTTCTTTTCTTCTCAATTCTCCTTTTCTTCCCTCTGTCCCACCCCTCCCCACCCCAGGGCAGACACAGAAACACACCTACTCACACAGGCACCCACCCACACGCACACACATGCAGATGTGCACACGGATACACATGCATGCACACATATACACACAAACACAGGCACATGCACTCATATACACATACCTTTCTCCTCTCCTCCCCACAGTAGTTCCATGCCTCAGCTGGACTTTGGATCAGACAATCCTGGGGACCCTTGAGTCGCTGTTCTTCTGTTCCAATAACAATAATATTGAAATAATTCATGGTCTAAGCCCCTTGTTTGTGCAGCCTCTTCCAAATGTGAGTTCATATTTTATTCTCATCGTAGTCTTTTGCCTAGTCGTTGTTATACCCATTTTCTAGATGATGAAGCTGAGGCTCAAAGAGGACAACTGTCTTGCCTAAGGCCATGGAACTGGCAGGACATGGGCTCCCTTTAGGAGGAAGGGAGCACAGCTAGCTGTCTGTGCTCTGTGTCTCAGACATGTACTTGTACAACATGTTTTAAATACCTCCTTTGCTATGGGCCACATACTGTCCAAAGAGTGGGCATAGAGGCTCCAGCGTCCTTCTAGAAAACTTTGGGACATACTTCGTGATTTTCTAGCTACATGCTCTCACTTTTTTGTTTGGTAGCAGATTTGTGTTATATTTGTGGTGTTTTTCCAGGGCATGCTGCCCAGATGGGGAAGATAGGATGGAGGATGGAGGGTGCTACTGCAATTCTTTAGGGTGGGTAACAGAGGGAAGGCCGGCTCTGGATGGACAGGTGGCAGCACTGCTCCCTGGAGTCCCCATTGCTCTCCGAGGCCCTGTAGAGCTTATCCGCATCCTATTCTGTGTTGAAGAGACATGGCCTGACCCAGTGTCCATCTTCCCTGGCAGACCAGTGTCTCCAGCTCATCTCTCTCTTTCTCAGTCAGTCTATCCATCCATCCAGTCACTTATTTATTTATTTTTTTGAGACAGAGTCTCAAGCTGTCATCCTGGGTAGAGTGTTGTGGCGTCACAGCTCACAGCAAGCCGTCTCCGATTCTTGGGCTTAAGCAATTATCTTGCCTCAGCCTCCCAAATATCTGGAACTACAGGCACCCACCACAACACCTGGCTATTTTTTGGTTGTAATTGTCATTATCATTTGGCAGGCCCAGGCTGGATTTGAACCTGCCAGCTCCAGTGTATATGGCTGGCACGTTAGCTGCTGAGCTACAGGCGCTGAGCCCAGTCACTTAGCTGGCACACACTTGCTAGGCACCTGCTGGGTGCCAGACTCTCTCTATAGAGTCAGGCCTGGTCTCCATCTTCACATTGTGGGGTCTATGGGGTAGGTGGGCTGGAAACACACAGGCTTCTTCAGTGCAGAGTGGGAAGTGCTCTGATTGAGGAGGGAGCCAAGTGCTCTGGGACTGTCAAAGATGGGAGACTCCCTTCTATCTGGTGGGAATCAAGAAAGTCTTCTTGAAGGAAGTGATGTTAGAAGAATAGGAATTCTCCAGGTGGTCAGACAGAAAGGGGCAACCTAGGAGGAGAGACCTTGGTATGCCAAGATCCACTCTTGCCCCACAGATTGCAAGTTCCTGCTGGGGCACAGGTGTGTCTCTCCCATTCAACTCTAAGTTTTTGAAACACACATTTTGACCACTATGGGCCACCCTTCTCCCAAGACTGGGGTTTCCTTGAGGGTGGGTTGGTATCTCTGTTTCTTCTGTCTTTTCTGCCTAAATTGAAAGGCATTTATTTCTGTGCATCTCTTGTTAGCTTTGTAAAAGCAGGGACCCTGCCTTATATGTGATGCCTCCCTAGTGTCTGGCATGGGACCTGTTATATAAAAAGGAGTTGACATTTATTGAGTGCTCATCATGTGCCTGGCATTGTGCTAAATGCTTTACACTTTATGAAGTCCCTCAGTCCTCACAACAGCCCTTTGAGGTAGGAACTACCATCATCCTCATTTTACACATGGGGAAACTGAGGGTACGGGAGGTTAATGAACTTGTCCAAGGTCACACAAGTAGCAGGTGTCAGAGTCAGGATCGAGACCTAGGCAGTCAGACTCTGAAGCCCAAGCTCTCAGCCCTGAACTCTTGGAAATGGGTTTTATGTCTCTGTGAGTTTGGTGGGCTCAGCTTCCCCACGTGACCTGAAAGGTAGCACCTGCTGGACAGCCCCAGCAGCCTGGGAGCCTGTCGCTTTAGAGAAACTCTGGCTTTTTTAAGGCAGGAAAGAATAAGTAGGGGTGCGTGGGGGGCAAGGAGTGAGGCCACAGTCAGGTATCTGGGGACTCCCCCCCAAGGGAAGGATGGAGGGTGGGAAAAAACACAGGTCTGGAGGATTTAGCCAGTCAAAGTTGGAAAAGGCAGGGACTGCTGAGGTTGACAGAGGCAGGTGGGTAGGAGCAAGCACTACCTAGAACCAGGTCTCCCTTCCCTTCCTCTTCTCTGTCCCTGTCAACACTTGGACCCAGCTACCCTTTGGTAACCCTGGCTGTCAAGGAGTCTTACTCACTGGCCCCCACTCCTCTTCATCTTCTGGCTCCCAGGTAGCCTCCTATAACAACATAATGACTGCTTTCTTCCTCTGCTCCAAAACCTTCTGCAGCTCCCCATGACCCAGGGCCTACCCAGATCTTCCAGCCTGCTCTCAAGCCCTGATGTGATCTGATCCCCATCTGTGTTTCTCTTTCAATTTCTCCTCCAGATGGGTCAGTTCTTGGTGTCCTTTCTTATCTGTGCCCTCTCCACAAATGCCCTCGCCGTCTGCTAGTTAAATGCCTGCTCAGCCTTTATTTCTTTATTTTGGGACTCAGCTCTGAGCACTTTCCCTGACCACTCCTCCAGAAGGCACGTCAGTTCTATGCAGTGCAGCCTCGCAGGTTGGCTAATTGTTTCAGGTTGTTTCCTCAACTCAGCTGTAAGCCCCTGGAGGAGCAGATTGTGGATGGCGGTAGCTGCATGTTGATATATGCACCTGATAATAACAACTGCCGATTACAGAGCCAGAGAGAATTCACATCTGGGGATTCCAGCTTTTACCCTGCCCACTCTAAGGAAGAGTCTGTGTTTGGTTCGTTTGGGGCCCTGGTTGTTCTGGCAGGAGGAACAGGAGGCAAACTGAAAGAAGTCCCCGATCTCAGATGAATTTCCCTCCTGGGTGAAAAGGCTGGACAAGGACAAAAGGCAGCAGGTAGTGCCAGAGAGGCGATGGGCAGAGGGTGGTGAGGGCTGTGGGGACACTGAGGCACAGGCCGCTGTGGGAGGGAGCAGGAGATGGAGAGCAAGGACTCTAAGAAGTTTCACTTTGTCTTAGGAATGTAAATGGCCTTTGAGACTTTGGTCAGGTCTGGAAGGTATTTCCCTGTGTTTTGGTGATAGGCGGATGTTTTCTTTGAATGAAGCACCATACAGAGACTGACCACAGGGCCACCCAGACTCCAGGCTATGTTAGCGTTTTGAGGACTGCCTGACCTGGGGCTGGGAGCTGCCTTTATAGCCTTTGTTCTAGTCCTCTTGGAATACAGCAAGGTAGGTTCTCTGGCTCCCATTTTAACTAATGAGGAAACTAAGCTTAAAGAATTTAGGAACCTTGAGGGGAAAGAGGAGGAACAGAAGGTCAGGAATAGATCTAGCCCTGACTTGGACCTCTAACCCTACAGCTATTTTTTAGGTAGGGCCACCACAGCCATTGAGTTCCATGTTGTGGGAGATACAGGGGGCTCATTAGGCTAGAAAGTCAGTGTATCAGCTCAGCTCTGTCCAAAGGGTCAGAGGTGGCCCAGGCCAAGGCCTCTGTAGCCATTAGAGGTCAGATGACAGTTCCATTTGTTAGCCTGGGAAAGCCCTCCTGTGAAGCCAGAAAAGGGAGGGAAGGGGTTGGTGGTATGGTGTGGGCTGGGACAATTGGATTACAGCCCACGAAGCCTTTGTGACCTAGGACAGCCTCAATGCTCACCGTATCAATGAACTTCATCCTATTAGCACAAGTAACCTCTTTATTTGGGAAGGGAGAGATAGGGCTTAGCTTGGCATAATACAGGAGAAGCAACCTGGGCTTAGCTGTCAGGAAATCTAGGTTCTAAGCCCCCTTTGGCTGTAGGGGAGTCCCTCAACCTCTACATGTGCCTCAGTTTCTCCATTGACACTTTGTGGATGCAAGAGCCCGTTTTGTTCATCTCAGAGGATGCCAGAAAAGTGACAGTGATTTGAGAGGTCAAGTCCACTGTTCATATGTGAGCTGGGGCAGAGAGGGTGGCATCAGGGGCTCTTTAGTCAGGTGAAGCCTGTGAGGACCAGCCCATCAGGGCCTAACCCTCAGCATGGGCAGCCTTGTCAGCATAGATGTTGTCAGTGAGATTTCCACAGGGACACGGAGGGGTTCAGGCAAGTCTGGGGTCTACGGAAGGACAGAGCCAGAAGAGAGGATCCTGACAGACAAAAGCTGTCATCCTGAGTTTCAGGATCTCCTTGGGGAAAAGAATTCTCTGCACCTGTCTCCCATCAACTGACTTGGAGCCCCACAAAGCGTATTAGCAGTAATGAAAACAAGAGCTTGGGCGGCACCTGTGGCTCTAGGAGTAGGGTGCTGGCCCCATATACTGGGGGTGGCTGGTTCTAAGCCCAGCCCTGGCCAACACTGCAAAAAACAAACAAACAAAAAAAGCTCACATTCATTGAGGGTTTACCAAGGGTCAGACACTATTCTGAGCACTTTACCTGCATAACTTATTTCTTTGCTTCTCAACAACTACATGGATAGGATACTGTTTTTATCCCCACTTTACAGATGCAGAAACCAGAGCAACTAAAGTGACTTTTTTTTTAATTTTAATTTTTTGCAGTTTTTGGCCAGGGTTGGGTTTGAACCCACCACCTCTGGCATATGGAGCCAGCGCCCTACTCCTTTGAGCCACAGGCGCCACCCTAAAGTGACTTTTCTTAAGTAGTTCAGTAGTGGACTCATTACCCAATCCCAGGTGGTCCTGGCCTTGTGCTGTGCTAAGCAATCAGGAAGTAATCCTGAATTCTTCTTGTTTCAGAGGGTGACTCTTCTACTAAAAAGACCTAATTTGCCCCATGCCAACACTAAGCAGAGGTACCCCTTGCCCCACACAGAAAACCTAGATTTAAGCCCCAGCCCTGGTTGCTATTTCCTGCTTACGTGTTCTTGGCAAGTTAGTTCATCTGTAAGATGGGTGGACAAATATTTGCTAAGTGCCTATAACGTGCCACAGTTGATTTAAATCTCACCACAATTTACCAGCTAGGCTTTATTTCCTCCATTTTACAGCTGGGGAAGTTGAGGCACAGAGCAGTTAAGCCTATCACCCAAAGCCACCCTGGAACAGGCTGAAATTAAGCCAAGTCTGTCTGAGCCTGAAACTTAGGCTCTCTCTACTTTTCCTCATTCCTCAAAGTGTGAGCCACAAAGCCCCAATCCCTGGGGTGTTAATAAGGGTTACGTGGAAAAAAAAAAAAACAAAAAACTCCCTGTGATCAAATCTGCTTATGGAGACTGCTTTCAACAAAGTTAAACAGATTCTTTGCAGCAGGACTTCTCAGAGCCTTTATTATACTAGTGTGCATTGGGTAGTTGTAAGAAAGTGCAGAGTTAGTGCTAACCAAATCTCCTTTGCTGCAAAAAAGTTCATTTGTTGAGGAGAACCTTGTGAGAGAAGAGTTCTTTGGAAGTCACCTGGAGGAATGCTCTTCTTCATCCTGCTGCTTTCCCGGTGACAAGGCAGGTGAGGACAGCAGCGGTAACAGTAATGCCACACATGGGATCATCACTGCTATTGTGTATGCTTTGTCTCAGCTGCAGTATTATTTTTCTGGCCATGTGTTTTTGGGAGCTTTTCAGGATATTGTTCTTCTTCTCCCCTGATCTAAGTGCCCTTGAGTTCAGGGCATTTCAGGCCTCTAGGGCTCACTGTTCCTTGTGACTAGAGCATCTCTGTTGTCACCTTCAAGCCTTTGGCTGGACTGTGAGCCTTGTTGCCTCTCCAACTACCCTCCCCTCCATCTCCTGCCCAGCCTTGTTCTTGAGGAAGGTGAGAAAGGATTGGAGGAGGGAAGTGATTTGGCCAGGGACCTGTGGGGAGCCGTGTCCCCACATCTCCTCCTCCCCTCTGTAGTGCTGGCCTCCACGGATCTCCTTGCTTCTGGGCAGCCACCTCTGATGACCTCATCCCAGGGCTACTCAGGCCCTCTGTCAAGTCTCTTTTTTTTGGAGACAGAGTCTCATTATGTCGCCCGCAGTAGAGTGCCCTGGCATCATAGCTCATAGCAACTTCCAACTCTTAGGCTTAAGCAATTCTCTTGCCTTAACTCCCAAGTAGCTGGGACTACAGGCGCTCACCACAACATCTGTTTTTTTTTTTTTGGCTGTAGTTGTCACTGTTGTTTGGCAGGCCTGGGCTGGATTCGAACCCGCCAGCTTGAGTATATGTGTCTGGCGCCCTAGCCGCTGAGCTATGGGCGCTGAGCCCTCTCTCAAGTCTTATAAAGCCTAGTTTATATTACAAACTACTGGGCAATGCAACGTAAGGATTGGGTATTTTTGGTGCACCATATTCATTTTTTTAAAAAAACAGCTTTATTGAGGTGTAATTTATATACTATGAAATTCACTTGTTATCATATTTGAAAATTGCTTATTAAAATTAATTCTTTTAGTTTAAAAAATGAGCACACATGAGTCTAACAGAGTGATGAATTTTTACAAAGTAAACACAGCCATATCAGAAGCAAGGTATCTCAGTCTCCTGAAACCTCCCTTATGCTCCTCCCTGTCACCCCAGGCCTAAAGACTCTTCTGACTTCTATCTTTGTACAGATTTGTTTATTTTTATTATTTCAGATTAGTATGAGGGTATGAACAATGAGGTTATGATGTTTTCATTTGTTAGGTAAAGTTTCTATTGTGGTTGTATAGTTGTGTCTTGCACTGTAGAGATTTAGTTAAAAAAAAAAAAACCCAGAAGCTTTTGCCTTTTTTCCTCCCTCCCTCCCTTCCTTCCTTTCTTCTTCCTTCATTCCTTTTTCTTTCTTTTCCTTTCTCTCTTCCTCCTTCCCTCCCTCACTTCCTCTTGCCTTTTCCTTCCTTCCTCCCTCCCTCTCTTCTCTCTCTTTTTCTTTTCCTCTCTCTTCCTTTCTCCTTTCCTCCATCCCCCCCTTCCTTCATTCCTTTCCTTTCTCTCTCTCTCCCTTCTTCTTTCCTGCCTCCCTTTCTTCTTTCATTTTCTCTCTCTGCCACCTTTATTATTTCTTCCTGCCGATTGGTTCCACCTCCATATATCATTTGTGGTTCATAGTAAGCGGCCCAGCAGGGAGGAGTGTGAAAGCCTTCAGGACAGTGCCCTGGAGGCAGTGGGAGAGGAGGTCAGGAGCTGAGAGACCTGAATTCCAGCCTGGCTGCTGCCAGCTGTGACGCCTTCGGCTTGTGACTGAACCTCTCTGTGCACAGTTTCCTTATCTGTGAAATGAGAATTATTATGTGGCTGACTTCAAAGGATGATGAGAGGATTAAATAAGGCATTTTGACCTGATGCCTGCAGAGCGTTTGCTGAGTACCTGCCTTAGGGGGCTCTTGGTGGGATCTACCAGACCCCTGCATTTCTTACTAAGATGAGATGCCGTGGGCACGAGGTGAGAATTATTGCTGTTTATTGAGTGTATACTACTTGTGAGGGCTTTGCTCTCATCTGGGCCAACAGTCCTGCCAGGGGAGGTTATTATCTCCATTTTATAGGTGAGGAAACAAGGCTCAGAGAGGTAAATTTTGAAGACATACGTTGGTAAGTGTGGGAGCTGGAACTTGAACCCCAGGAATTTGGCTTGAGTGCCCATGCTCCTGACCACTGGTCAAACCTTGAATTATTTCTCCTGGCCCTCTCAGGTCTGGCTGTACCTGTGAATACCTTATCTGCTGGTAGCCACAGGGCTGCACTCTAGGCATTCTGGGAAATCTCTTGGGAGAGAGGTGGGGTGTGGGGTAGGGATGAATGGCCCAGGGCAGAGCATCTCATATAGAAGATTCACAAGCCCTGGGTGTGTGCAGGGCCTGGGCCTCCTAAAGCATAGACCTTCAGGTTGGTGGGCAGGGGAGTGGCCCCAGGGGCTGGCTGTAGCCCATCTCCCCTTCCCCCTGCAGACTGTCTTTGTCAAGCCTTTGGGGTGGAGGGTAGGGAGCAGAGTGGGCATGGGGGTGCTGGTGGCTCCTCTTCAGCCAGGGCAAAACAGAGGCAGAGTGACATGTTTGCCATCCCTGCTGAGTACTGTGTAAACCTTTGGTCACATGGACTGGGAACTTTCTCTGTGAAGCCATGTGACATAAGGGAATGTCAGGGGCACTCCACTTTGGTGCCTCAGCTAGTCTCTTACTTCTTGGGGTTTGGCGGGTGTGGACATCCCCTGCCCTTTGGCTGGTTTCGGCTGCCCCTGCCCTGACCTCCAGGTTCTCTGGGGCCAGCCTGGACATCTGTATCTATCTTGCCCCAAACTCTGGAGATTCTGACAAATTTCCTTTCATTGCTTCCAGCCATGTTATTTAAAGTAATTAACCTTAATTTATAAATTTTTATATCAAACTGCCTTTTAACTTTTAGAACTGGCAGGAGCGGCCTTATCCCTGGGCTCCTAATAGTTCTCCATTTAATCAAAATTCATCCATCAGGTTCCAGTGTTAAATCATCTTTTAATTGGGAGTTACATTCTGGTTAATAGTTTTATAATTCGCCTCCTCTAATAGTTTTTACCACAGGGATCTCGACTCCATTTTTCCTCACTCTATTATTGCCGGCGTGTGGTTCTGCGGGGATGGCTTAGCGCGGCCCCGCCTCTCTGGCCTCTGCTGGTCGCCTCTTTTGTTCTTGGTGGTCTCATTAATTCCTGAGAAGAGTTCTCCTTCCTCCTCATTACTAGGGCAGAACCGCTCTCCTCGTGAGGGGCAGCCTGCTCGTTTCCAGAGCATTTGGAGCTGTGGCCAGGGCCTGCCCCTCTCCAGGAGAAGAGCGAAGGGAAGAGTTGGAAGTAGAGACGGAAAGACTGAGAACAGAGAGAGACCATGGAGGAAGGAGGAAGGGGCCCGGACTGGAGCTGCAGGAGCGGGCAGGGTGGGCCTGGGGGACTCCTGGGCATTAGCAGGCAGGGAAGTCTCTGCCACTTGAGGTGCTTCTGCCCTTGTCACAGCATCAGAATATTTACAGGGTAAGGGTGTGAGACCCACGATCAGAAAGGGAGAGGCCTGAGTCAGACAGAGAAGGGGAAGAGTCAACAGTAAAGAAAGAAAAGAGAGAGATGAAAGGAGGGGAGAGGAAGGGAAAGAAAGGAAGGAAGAGAGGAAGATGGAGGAGGGGTGAAGAGCAGGGGTCTGGGGCCACCCTGTCAAGGAGCCCTGGCTTGTGAGCAGATGCACCTGTGTGGGTATACACACATGCACATGTGCACACTTGGGCACCCACACACGTGCACAGACCTGCAATTAGACCTGGGAGCAGGCAGCACCAGGGGTGATGCTGGGCTGGGACCAGGGCTAGAGCCCATGGGTGGGGGTCTCTAAGAAAGCCTCCGCAGGAGGTAAACTGGAAGGGATTGGGAAGGATCAGGAAAAGATGGAAGCTGAGTACCCAGCTGGTCTGAGGCCACCTATGTATATGTCTCTGGAGAAGGGAGACTTGGGAGCTGTGGCTACTCTGAAGTCGTGTTCTACTGAATCTCTAGCCCAGTGGTTCTCGACCTTCCTAATGCCGCGACCCTTTAATACAGTTCCTCATGTTGTGGTGACCCCCAACCATAAAATTATTTTTATATACCTATATTTGTACGGGGTGTATGTGGTAGTTTTAGGTGACCCCCATGAAAGGGTTGTTCAACCCCCAAAGGGGTTGTAACCCACAGGTTGAGAACCACTGCTCTAGCCTCAAGCCCCTCTAGTGGGTGACTTTTCAACTCTGTGAGTCTCAGCCCTGGCTGCACATTGGAGTCACCTGGGCGGGGGTGGTGGTGCAAGAAAATCCCAAAGCCCTGCGCTCCCCTCACATCCTATGATGGTTTTAAAATATATCCATGAATCATTTAATATTCCTTCCTTCTAAAGATAAAGTCTTCTTCTCTTCCCCTAGAATATGGGCTTCTTCTACAAAATAAAAAAAAAAAAAGCAGAAGTATGTGATTTAGGGGGTTAGGTCATAGAAGGTATTGGGGATTTCTTTTTGTACCTTTTTGGAACCCGTGCTCAAAGGGAAGCCAGCTGCCATATTGTGAGGACACTCAAGCAGCCCAGTGGAGAGGCCTGTGTGGCAAGAAACTGAAGCTTTATGAGTGCATCGTCTCAGCAGGAGGATCTCGGTGCCAATTAAACCTTTGGATGACCACAGCCCTGGCTGTCATCTGAACTCCAACCTCATGAGAGATTTCAAGTCAGGACTACCTGGCCATGCTGCTCCCACATTCCTGACCCTCAAAAACCATGTGAGATGACAAATGTTTGTTGTTTCAAGGTGCTAAATTTGAGGGGGTGTGATGTGTTACGCAGCAGTAGATGACTGATACACGTTCAGTCCCTCAGCATCTCCAGGGCTGGGACTGGGCTGAGGAGGTTCACATGGGCTGTTGAACCTCTCTGAGTCTCAGCTTTTCCGTTTGTGAAATGGGGGCCTGCAGTTCACCAGTGTGCCCGAGACTTTGAAGAAGTCTCACACGCTGCCTGCATGCTTCCTGGGCTGGTTTTGTTAGTATTTTGGTAGCACTGTGACTTTTGTCATAATGGCTCTTGCTGAAATGCAGTTTGATTTGCAGCTGTGCAGAAACGATAGCAATCAAATGTGTTATCCTGTAGGACCTGGCCTACAGGAGGGTCTGTCCTGCAGGCTTGGGGGGCCAATTTTAGTCACAGCTGGGTTGAGGTTTTGGGGATTTGAGGACGATAATCTTGACTTTCTAAATGCCAGTTGGCTCAGATTGGTAGGACAAGGAATTGGTCTTTATCCCTAGAGGGTGAAGAAGTCCACCCTGAAGCAGGATACAGGTTTGTTTACTTCTTTTAACTGAGGCAGGCTAGTGGGTTGAGCTTAGTGTAGACTCCTCCCAGCTGTGTGTCCTCGGTTGAGCGGTTGAGCCTCTTATCTTTGCTAGGCCTTGTTTTCTCACCTATCAAGTGGAGGAACAAGTGATCTACTACCTCTTACCTGTGACACACCATGTCTCCCCACCACAGCCCCTGGCAGGCTGCTGGGGTACCCTGGGGGAGGACCCTCTGACCCTCAGACACAGCCCAGCTGGAGGTTGTGCTTCCACTCTGTTGGAACCAACTTTACCCTCAAATGCCTCCACCTAGGCCTGCAAGGAAGATGAGAAAAAGAAGGGGAGAGGTTGCCACACACCTGCCTTTGTCTTCCCTGGCAGGGAGCAATCATGGAGGACTGTGTGCAGGAGGAAGAAGTTAACATACAAACGTAGTTGGAGTTAGGGTTTTTTTGTTTGTTTGTTTGTTTGTTTGTTTTGAGTTAGAGTATTTTGGTGTGTGGGACGAAATGCCTTAAGTCCTGGGAGGCAGAGGAGGAGGAGGAGAAGAAGGGAAGCATTTGTTGTGAGCTTACCATGTGCCCAGCCCATGGTGACATTTAACCCTCATGACAATAAGGATAATTGATTCCATTTTACAGAGGAGGAAACTGAGGCTCAGGAAAGTTAAGGAATTTTTTTACTCAGTTTCACACACAGGCTAAGAATTCAGACAGAATCATGGCTTGAGCCCAGGTACAGTGACTGCAAAGCCTGGGCATTACTGTGGGGTCTTTTTTATTGAGACAGTCTCACCTGTTGCCCAGGCTGTGATGCTGCGGCATCAGCCTAGCTCATAGCAAGCAATCATCCTGCCTCAGCCTTCTGAGTAGCTGGGACTACAGGTGCCCACCACAACACCCAGCTAATTTTTCTATTGTTGGTAGAGATGGGGGTCTTGATCTTGCTCAAGCTATTCTTGAACTCCTGAGCTCAAGGGATCCTCTTGCCTCGGCCTCCCAGAGTGCTGGGATTATAGGTGTGAGCCACCATGCCTGGCCATACTTTGGGGTCTTGAGGGTGGGGAGTGGTTCAGGCTTTGGGCCTGACCTGCTCCCACTGGGGCCACTGACTCACTTCTTGCTCCATTTAAACTTTAAACTAAAGGCTATCATCAAGTCGGGGTGGGTGGAAATGATGGAGGAAGCAGGAGATGTCCAAGATTGCCCCTGAAGCTAAAGGACTTAGGTTAGACTTGTGGAAAGAATGTAGGTCCTAACTGCCCAGGGTGACAGGATATAGGAGTTGGTGCTGACTTCTCCTCTGGGGCACTCAGGGGCTGCTCAGGAGCCCAAGTTCGCCGTACAAATAATAAGCTTGAGCTTGAGAAGGGGTGAGGGTCGGTCCTCTGGGGAGGGAGTGGGACTGTCAGGTTGAGCTCTGCAGAGACCCACCAGCTTGTATTTGGATGGACGAACTTCCTCTGATTCTGCTGGTATAAGTCCTGAGCAACTGCACACGCTCTGGATATCAGAGCTTGTAGTCCAACCCTAGCATGAGCCAGCAAAGTGACTTCAGACCAAGCCACTTCACTCCCTGGGCTCAGTTTCCTTATCCGTCAAAGGAGAGTGAGAGGAGAACCTGTTGCATAGGTGGTGTGAACACTAAATGAGATAAACACTGCACAGCATCTCGCCAAGCGCATGGCACATAGACTCCCCCAGTTAAGGGATGATCACTATCTGGATCATTCTGGATCGTCTGAGAAGGTGGGAAGAAGCAGCACATGTCTGGGCCTGGAGTCCCATCCCATCTGCTGAATGGTCTGGTGTTAGTTCCAGCTCACCCCTTCTGGGAGATCTGGAAAGTCTGAGCTGGACCCTTACCCTTTCTCAAGGGGCCAGAGCAGCTGAGACCAAGTCCCTGACACAGCCCCATCAGCGTGGCTGGCTCTGGGCCCTGGGAGAATGAAGGGTGAGCTCAGGGACAGAGATAGAGAGGGTGGCAGGGGTGTTGAGGAGTCCTGTGTATTTGTGGGGGTCTGCAGAAGGGGGATGGAGGATGACTTGGAGGTTCTGGTCCCCAACCCTCAGCAACCAGAGCTGGACTGGTGCTTACCCCGAAGTGCTGGCCAGTGGGACTCCATCTCTGGGCCCGAGCTGGCCGTTGATCAGCCTCCTGCTCTATTTTATTACCTACTCTGTGAGACAGCCATCTGGCCCAGGGGTGATAGAACAACTGAGGGGACAAAGGGTGGGGACCTGGCAGCAGAAAAGGGAACAGGGGAGACAGGTCATTCCCTTGAAGTCTTGGAGCTTTTAGCCCTGTCCGTCAGTAGGGAGGTGTTAGGACCTCTCAGGCCTCAGAGAAAGAAGAGTCTGTTTTCCCCAGTGGGGGAATCAGGTAGTGGAGGGGAAGAGGCAGAGGATAGGACGCTCACTGGGGAGGACAGAGTGGAGAGGGGAGGAGATGGCCCAAGGGGGCAGCCCACGCCAAGCCCACAAAGGCTGATTGGGGTCTTTGGAGTGGTGGCTGGGCTCTAGGGTCCGTTTCTATTTGGGAGGAATTGGGAGTTGGCTGGATTGGGGAAAGCCCCATTTTCCTCTATGTCCCTTTTGGGGAGGGAGGGGGCAGGTGGGTTTCTCCAGGCCAGGGACCCTCATGCCTCCCCCTAGTACCTGCACACACACCCCCATCCTCTACCTTGTGACCTGGGAGGAGCTGCTGGTTCCTGGGATACAATTCCTGAGACAGTGAATTGCCAGGCTTCAGTCTTGGAAGGAATCATCCCTCTATCTCACAGATGGGGAAACTGAGGCACTGGCAGGGGCTGCATTCAGCTGGGCTCCTTCAGCTGTGACTCAGGGAGCAGTGGCCCAGCCTCAGCCCACAGATGCTAAGTTCTGGTTGGTTTTTGGTTTCTTGATTGTTCAGGACCAGCGGAGACAGATCCAGCCCCCCTTTAGTCCCAGCACTGTATAGATGACTCTCTGGGGAGAAGTAATACTTTGAGGCAGTGGGGAAGTGGGGGAGGGCAGGAAGCATTTATTAGGGGCCCCTGGTGGTGGGTATTTTATATATGCTGTTCTTTTGACTCATCACCATCTGTGGGGCAGAAATTATTACTCCGATTTTACACGTGAGGGAAGCCAGACTCAGAAAGGTTAATTAAATTGCCTAAGGTCACTCAGTGGGTGCGTGGAAGGAATCAGGACTTGAATCCAGGTCTGGCCCTGAAGTCCAGGCTCTTTCCTTGCTGCTGCTGTGTGTGTGTGGGTGAGCTGCAGGGTGAACAAGACTTGGAGAGAGGGACACAGGCCGGCGTGGGGGGAGCCTGTGGGGGAGCAGTGGGGCCAGTTGGGCGAGTTGGGATCTTGGCTTTGCTGCTTTCCATGTGCGTGAAACTGGGCCAGTCCTTTCTGTTCTCAGGGTGGCATGTGAAGTGAGTGGCTGTGAGATGTCACCCAGATGTGTGCTGAGTCAGTGGATGAAAAAACAAGGGAAGGTATAAGGAAGAAGCCCACTTCTTTTTTTCTTTTTTTGAGACAGAGTCTCAAGCTGTCACCCTGGGTAGAGCGCTGTGGTGTCACAGCTCACAGCAACCTCAAACTCTCGGGCTTAAGTGATTCTCTTGACTCAGCTTCCCAAGTAGCTGGGACTACAGGCGCCTACCACAATGCCCAGCTATTATTTTTGTTGTTGTTGTTATTGTTTTTGCAGCTGTCATTGTTTTAGCTGGCCCAGGCCTGGTTCGAACCCATCAGCCTTGGTGTATGTGGCTGGCACCTACCCACTGAGCTATGGGTGCCACCTTTTTCTTTTTTTTGAGACAGAGTCTCAAGCTGTTGCCCTGGGTAGAGTGCTGTGGTGTCACAGCTCACAGCAACCTCAAACTCTTGGACTCAAGCAATTCTCTTGCCTCAGCCTCCCAAGTAGCTGGGACTACAGGTGTCCGCCACAACGCCCAGCTACTTTTTTTGTTGTTGTTGCAGTTGTCCTTGTTCTTTAGCAGGCCTGGGCTGGCTTTGAACCTCCCAGCCTGGGTGTATGTGGCCAGTGCCCTACCCACTGAGTTACAGGCATGGCCAAGCCCACTTATTTTAAGTTGGGTCAAAGATTGGAGTGCCAGCTTTGGCTCAGGACAGAATCTTTGACTCTCCACCTGCGTAAATGAAGCCCCCTAGCTTGCTCCAGACAACATGTGGAGGCCAAGAAACTCACTGCTGGGGTGAAGTGGGGCTGCACATGCTGGTGGCCCCAATCAGCTACCCATCCCACTGAGCCATCCCTTCCTTGTGAAGTCACTCTGAGATCTCTCTATCTCAGCTAGGTTAGTTGCTGTTAATTAAACCAATTGTTGGACTTAATACCCATCCCATTAACATGTCTCCCAGAACTATTAATCACTGACCAGTAGAGGAAGGAGATAGGAGCTTCAGTGTGGGTGGAGTGTTCTAACAACCAAGCCAAGCTACCTCATGGAGAAGAGAAGGGGCCTGAGATACTCAAGCCCCATTCCTGTTCCCTCCTGGGAGTCTTGGAAACTTCCTTTCCAGCATCAGAATTCCTGGAAGCCTGCTCTGTCTGTATCCCATGGGATCCAATGGAGGCTTTTGGGCTGCCATGCCTTTGGTACCCTTGATACCAATGGGAATTCAGCTTTCTCAGAGCCTCTGGAACAGGGCCAGGGATAGGTGGAGATGACTGCTCTATGTATGAGGTGGGGGCTGAGAGTACAGCTGTGAGATAGAATGGAGTCTAGATGAGTTAAAGGTTATAGCTGGAGATCCAGGGTTACCCCTGCTCCACCCATACACACCTGTCCCAGTGCTGTTCCCTCTGTAGGCCAGGTGGGGCTCCCCACATACCTCACTTCTCTGCTCGGGTCTTGCTGGAGGTGGGTGGATTTAGAGGCAGATGCTGGGCCCACGCAGGGTGCTCAGATGGTCAGTGGCCCCTGTGCCTTCTTTTTCCTCCTTTCCTCCCAGCTGGGCCCTCTCTGTGCCCCAGTGTCAGGGGCCAGATGGGGCAGGGAGGAAGCCAGGGCAGGGCCATCAGAAGGTGCATAAATCATTATTGGCGAAGACCTCAGCCCGGAGCCGCCGGGTGGAGGCTGCTGCTCATGGTTCAGGCCAGGGCATAAATCATAATTCCCCTACAATAGATCCTTTTGCAGCCGCCATCAGGAAAACTGTGTTGGTTTTATCGATTTTTTGACACGGGGCCTAGGCAGCGGGCGGCTCCTGAATCATTATGAAATGAAACTGATTAGGAATTCATGGAATACTAAATAAACTTTACGAGCCCATTGTAAGTTTTTTGATGCATGGGGAGCGGAAAATGAAAACTAATGATATAAAAATTACACAGCGTGCTGAGTATTATTATACCGCTATTGATTTGTTTCAAACTGTACATCAAAATCGAAGAGGGCTGGGGAGGCTCCTGCAGCTATGCTGGGGATGTTTGGGCTCACCAGGGCTGGAGGACTTTTTCCCTCTTCTATACATACACACACACACACACACACACACACACACACACACACACACACACATATATATATATTTTTTTTTTTTTTTTGAGACAGAGCCTCAAGCTGTCGCCCTGGGTAGAGTGCTATGGCATCACAGCTCACAGCAACCTCCAACTCCTGGGCTTAAGTGATTCTCTTGCCTCAGCCTCCCAAATAGCTGGGACTGCAGGTGCCTGCCACATGCCTGGCTATTTTTTGGTTGTAGTTGTCATTGTTGTTTGGCAGGCCCAGCCTGGATTCGAACCCACCAGCTTTGGTGTATGTGGCTGGTGCCTTAGCATCTTGAGCTACAGGCGCTGAGCTTGTATATATTTTTTCTTTCTCTTTCCTCTGGCCTCTTGCTCTGAAATCTGATGCCCTTCTTCTCACACCCACTTTTCCAGGGAAGGCCCCAAGGAGTCACCTATTCATCTCCCTGCTAGGCAGCCCCCTCCTTAGCTGCAAACCTGCATCTAGGCTGAACTGGAATTGCTTAGCCTCCACTGGTCTCTCTCTGGAGGGGCATTTTTATCTTTTTTTTTTTTTGAGACAGAGTTTCACTTAGTTGCCCTGAGTAGAGAGCTGTGGTGTCACAGCTCATAGCAACCTCAAATTCCTGGGCTCAAGCAATTCACTTGCCTCAGCCTCCCAGTAGCTGGGACTACAGGCGCCTGCCACAATGCCCAGCTATTTTTTAGAGAGAGGGGTCTTGCTCTCATGCAGGCTGGTCTTGAACTCGTGAGCTCAAGCAATACCACCTGCCTTGGGCTCCCTTATAGGCATGAGCCACTGGGCCTGGCTAGCCACATTTTTAACCTGTGAGTTTCTCTTTTCCCTTCTACCTCCTCCCTATTTCTCTGTGGAAGAACAGTGTGCTTCAGAGAAAAAAGAGTTTAAGGTTTATTTCTTATTTAGCATCTTGCTGTGTGACATTTGGTATATTGCTGTGCCTCTCTGGACATCATTTTGGACTCATTAGATCAGGGTTTCTCAAAGTATACTCTCTGGATAGTCCCAATATCATCTTCAGAGCTTGTCAAAAGTACTAATTCCTGGGCTCCTCCTTTGATGGACTAGTTTTAAATCTCGGGAGGGGATCTGGGAGTCTAAATTTTAATGTTACCCATGTAACTCCTGTGCACAGGACTGCTCTGCACTGTACCCACTAATCTGAAGAGACGTGTCCAAGCCACTTATCCCATTAGGTTGTCACAGGTAGTCTTAAGGCTGGGAACATTTCCCTCTGTGGTAGTCAGCTTTTACTAGTTTATGGTACAGTAATAAACAATCCCTAAATCTCAGTGGCTTCTAACAACAGAAATTAATTTTTGGCTCATCATTCATATGTACGGTGGGTCATTTGTGGCTCTGTTTCATACATCTTCATTCTGGGGCTCAAGCTAAAAAAGCAGCCCCAATCTGAGCCATGTCATTCTGATGGCAGAGGGAAAGAACAAGAAAGATGGTGGAAATGTGATGCTCTGAAGGTTTTTGCTTGGACATAGCATATGTTATTTATGTTCCCACTCTGTCTGCCAAAAGGAGTTATCACAGCCTCAGGTCCAACATCAGTGGGATGGGAAGTGCATTCCTCCTGGAGGATGGGCACCAGGGTGAGGCTCCTACAGGGATGGGTGGGCAGAGAAGACAGTGGATATTGTAATACATTGCCACACCCTGCTGGGCTGGGGCTTGGGGTCCAGCTGCCATAGGAGGTGGGGTCCAAGGTTTTGTCCTGCTATTTTATATAGATGCACCTACTTCATGTGTCTCCACGACAGTTGCCCATTGACTTCTTCCTTTACCTCCTCTGAGATCCTGGCCTTGCTCCCAGGATGTCAGTGGCTCTAAGCACCTCTGTTTCCTTCCTCGCTGCTATAGAAGCCTGAAAACACAAACCCTGGCTCCACAGCGGAACTGTTGTAGTCAATAGAATTATTTTGTAAGACTGACCTTTATCCTCCCAATTCAGAGGGCAAATTTAGAGTTTGTATATTGGATTTTCTTAAAGTGGAATGCATTCTATAGCTTTCTTTTGAGGGAGTCTTTTTCATGAGAAATAACTCATTCCAGTTACTTGTTTTGCTAATACTGTTTTCACCATGTTTAACTTCACATCAGCTTGAGTCTCAGAGAGGTTGAACTCTTTCCCTGGACACACAGCCTGGTAGTCCCAGAGTCACATTACTGCCTAGGTCTGGACATGCCTCAAAGAGATCAGTTATACTTGATATCTAGGGATCACTTGTTGGGGAACTCACTGCACTAACATAGGTTTGGGAGATGTTGAGGATGTCAGTGGCACAAGTCTGGCCCTTGGGGATCTCAGTATCTTTTGGGGGGACACACACACATATACATACACACTCTCTCTCTCTCTCTCATACTCTACATATAAATCTTTTGAGAACTGGACAAAATGGGTCACATCACATTTCAGAAGTAACACAGAAGTAAAAGTCTAAAGGTTTAAAGTTTTAATCTCACTTCTTTCTCAAGCTGGCTTTTTCCGGGACTCAGTTTCTTCCATTGCCAAAGATGAATTTGGACTCAATCATATGAGATACCTTCAGGGTATTAGAATGGGAAAAAGTAAACACACTGGCACAATTTCCACAAGATATTGATTCCTATATCAGTCCTAACTCTTCAGTTTGTAGAAAGAGGCTGAAAGAAATCCAAACTCAAACTGACTTCACCATCAACTTCTTCTTCATCAAAAAGAAGTTATTGACTATTGGAGGAGCCAAGGGAGACTTCAGTTGCAGTGTGATTTGGAAGTTCAGGCAATGTTATCAGAGATCTGTCTTCATCTCTCTGCTCTTCTTGTCCTTTTGTAGCCTGACTCCTTTCTTAGGCATGATCTTTCCTCATGGTGACAAGATGGCTGCCAGTAGCAGTAGGCCCACATCCTAATGGCTCACCAACCTGGAGAAATGGAGCAATTCCCAAGACTGAACTTCATTGGCCCAGATTAGGTCACATGATCATCCATGAACCAATCACTATGGCCAGGGGCAGAAGAAGAATTTCAAGCCCATGACCATCCTGTCCAGGGAGTGGGCTCTGCTTCTGGATGATAGTAGGAGAGAGATGCAGTCTCTGAAGGAAATTTGAGGTACAAGTTCAAAAGAGATGAATTCTGGGCAAATCAAAGCCATAGTCATTTACTGAAGTCCCCGAAGTTAGGGACAGGGGCAGCAGGCAGGGCAAGGGCAGGGTGAGTGAGCCTCTTCTGGCTCTAAGTCATATCTGGAACTTTGGAGATAGTTGCAATAAAGCCCAAGGCTGGGAATCTGGGTTCCTTCACATGTTGGGGAGTGGGGAGACAGCAGTGTAGCACTGAGGCTGCCTAGGTGAAGGGAAAGAGTGCCTCACCAACCCTGCCAGCATCCCCATGTCTATAGAAGCAGGGCTGGTGAAGTTTCAACCAGGTGAGGTGTGAGCAATGCTGGTTTCTAAAGTTACAGATGTGGGTTCCCAGCCAGCTCTCCCTCTCCCCAGCTGTATGAAGCCAAGCCAGTTCCCTATTCTCTCTGAGCTGAGTTTCTGAGGATTAAATGAGAAAAGGTAAAGTGCCAGCCCCACCCAGCTCCCAGACAGGGCTCAGGCAAGACTCATTTGCCCTCTGGCCTTAGAACCCTTTGCCCTCTGCCAAATCCTGCCTTGGCACATGGATTTATCCCCCACTCTGAACTGGCCTGTTTGTTGCTTGTGTCTTCCCCTCTGGTCTTTGACAGAGGGCAGGACCATGTCACATTTGTGATTGTTACCAGCCTTGGCACTGTGCCTCTGTGTGGCTGTGGAATGGAGTGACAGGGAGCGGCTGGTCTCTACACATTGTGGCTGTGCCTGTGGGACCGGAATGTGCTGCTGCACCCCAATGCCTGTCCTACAGCCATGCACCACGTGTATATCCAGCTCCCAATGTGGAGGGGAACAGGGTGGATTTTACTGATGTTTTCATGGGAAGCAGATGACACTGCACTCCACACTCCAGACTAATCATACCACCGCGGGGCTTTTCTCTCTTCGTTGTATCTCTTCCCTCCAATCTTTCCCTCCGCTCCAACACCAGTTTCTTAAACAAAACAAAACCCTCAGGTTGCATTCCCAGTGTAGCAAAACAAAGCCTGAGAGGACATAGGCGGCCTGGCCGTGATCCCCCAGGGGCCTCATTCTACCTGCTTCATTCCCATCTTTCCACTATAGCCAACCACTTAATCCTTTTGCAGCCCTGCATGCCCAGTAGCCCTCCACACTGATACCCTGGGACTTGGAGAGGGGCTGCAGTGCCCAGCCCCTATGCAGGCTTCTCCCTCTGCCCCTGGAGCATCTGGGTTTGGTCCTCTTCTGCTTGGGCATTTGCCTCTGCAGGTGAGAGAGACATGGGTGGGGTAGGATCATCGCTCCTGGCTGGCTGATTCCCCGGGTGGAGTTTGGGTTGCTACACACTCTGAATTTAGATGTGGCTCTGAGCAGGCCATTCATTCATTTCTGACCATATCGACTACAGAATTGAGTGCTACAAGTAAGAAGGAGTTTAGCTATTATTCTCCTACTGATTTGATTTAATGTTTGGTTTATTCCTCTCCCTCTCTCCCCCTCCTCTACTCATCAGTTTGACATTTGCATAGTGTTTCCCTGCAGTTTTGTTGAACACGTGGGGGGTTTTCTGGTAACTCCCTGCTTTGGCTTGAATGGTTTTCTTTGGGGGAGTTTGAGTCCACTGAGGCATCCTCTTCCTCCCTTACCCTGGACTTGTGTTCTTTCCACCCACTGGGGAGAGGGCCACATAAATAACCAGATCTCCCTTGGCCCTCTGTGAGATTCCTGCTGCCTTGTAGCCTTCAAGTATTCCTTAGTGTCCTGGGGTAGGGTGGGGGGTCTCTGTGCTCATGAATAAGCCTGCCCTTGCTGGGTAACCTCTACCTTTCCACAAGGTACCTCTCTCTACCAGTGGCTCGAAACCCTTAAGGTGCTAGAGTGGCTCAACCATGTGGTGGGCATGTTTGGTTTCCTCTGTCCCTAGGTGCTGCCTTTAGTTAGAGGCATCCCCAGCAGGCCATTCAGCCTTCAGGGCTTATGGATACCTGGTTGTCTTAATCTGATGTCCCCCAGAAGCAGATTCAAGATAAGAGTTCAATGGAAGAGGCTTACCTGGGAGGCAAAGAAGCTCCAGGATACCTCTGTGAGTAGGTGAGCTCAATCCTGCCCCAGATTTCCAGGTTACCCAACATGTGTGAACCCCTGGGGAGAGAGAGGATCCAGCAAGGACCCCTCCTTCCTCCTAAATAAAAGGCTGTCTAGATGTCCGAGGCAGGGCCTAGAGGAGGGGGGGGGCAGGGAGGCCTTCAGCAGAAATCTGCAGATTCCTGAGTCCTAACGCCTGCATCTGGACCGCTTTCTCCAGCTGTCTCTAGAGCAGAGCTAGAACCAGTGGGATGAGGTTACAGGAAGGCAGCTGGAAGCCAGAGAGGAGGCCTGCACACAGGCAAACACGTCAATGACGAAGGGGAGAGGGGACAATGAAGTGATTAGAAGTGATTAATGGAGGTCAAATCATCACTTGCCCAGGGATGCTGTAGGCAGAAGGCAGGGAGCTAGCAAATATTAAACACCTTCTGTGTACCAGCCCTGGATGGATAGAACTAGAATGCAAGCTTTTTAAAGGCTGGGGCCCGTGTTTTATTTGCCTGTGGATTCTCAGAGCCTGGCATCATGCTTAACTCTTGGTTGCAAAACCTAAAATAACAGGACAAATAGCTGCCCTTTACCACCCTTAGAGTCACCTACTATATTTGTTGTAATGAATTCTTATAGTAGTCATTACAGTAGGTCCACGGCATGAGGTTGGACCACAGATGTCCTTGGAAGGCCCTCTGGCTTCCGAGGTTCTGTCTTTTCATCCATTTTACAGATGAGAAAACTGACCCTCCGCAGGGTTGAATGACTTGTCCCAGATCATCCGTTTTGTAAGCGGCAATGCCCAGATTAGAACTCAGATCTGCCTGCCCTCCGCAGTCCCTAATTTTTCTCTTCTAGGTAACATGTCCTGACACAGCACGAGGTTTACCACAGATGTCCTTGGAAGGCCCTCCGGCTTCCGAGGCTCTGTCTTGTTAGCTGCCACCTCCTTCCACCCCTGGCCAACCACAAAGAAAAGGAAAAGTCCTTTCCTCTTCATCAGGTGGCTTGTGGCAGATTACTTAGCGCTTGACATGGCCTGTCTCTGTGTCACTGTTCCCGGGTGGAATTAAATCAGGGCAGGAAAATATTAATTTGGAGTTGGGGATGGAGGCCGCTCCTTTCCAATTACTCTCCACCCCGTCAGGCTTATCCTGGTGCAAACAAGGAAGGAGGCTGGATTAATTGCTTTGGACTCTGCCCCACTCCGGTCCCAATTACTGGGCCGGCTTGGCTCCCAGCATTATGAAGCACACTGCTGTGCAGGAAATTGTGTGAAATTTTAACGGATTTTCAGAAGCAATAATGGAGCACGCAATCCGGGGCCAGCATTTGCAGGGCGGCTGGGCCCTCTGTCCCTCAGCTGAGGTTAAGCTGTTTGGGGTTTCTTTGTGTATTAAAGGATCATCTGGTTAACCCTAAAGCCCAGGGCTGCCAAAACTGTTCAGACTCTGACACTGCAGAGGCAAGGTGGGCTTCTGAAGGACAGAGAAATGCACTGCCTCCATATCAATAACAATAACACCATCTTTGGAGACTCTACAGTGTTCCAGGCACTTACCCACAATATCTATAAGCCTCATCCTTTGAAGTTCTTATTTTTTCTCCATCTTTATAAGGGAGGAAAAGGGGCTGCAAAGAGGTTAAGTGTTTTGCATAAGGCACCTGGCTACTTAGTGGGTGGCAGAGACAAAATTTGAACACAGGTCTGTCTCTAAAATCTTCTGTTGCCCCTTCTTAAGGATGAAGTATAAATGTGTCTCCCCTACCACACTGGAGCTTCAAAGGTCTTTTCTTGTTCTGACTCTGAGTCTTTAGTCATTGTCAAGATACCTGGCATACAACAGGTGCCAGCGAGAGGTATGTTGAACTGCTCTCAACCTGGCCCCGTACCTGGACTCCAGGATTTATCAGTGGAAAGAGGGGGTAAGCTGGTACAACCCAGAGACATCTCTGGGTCTGTGAAATGAGCCCTGGTTGAGCCCATCCTGAGCCACCAGAAAGGGTGGAAGGAAAAGGTGTCCCCAGCCCTATGATGTCACAAGGGCTAACTAGGTATTTCCCAAGTACCATTTTTGTTAATCCTCACCATGATCCTCAGAGATAGAGGCCTGAGAGGTGTGGGAACCAGGTGCAGGGAAGGGAGTGGACTTGCCTGGGGTCATGCAGCTGGTGCAGGATGGCCTGGTCTACCTGAGTCAGGGCCCAAGACTTTGGTTTGCCTTAGTCAGCTGGAGCTGGAAAGGCTGGAATGTGGGTTTCACAACTTTTTTATTTTTAATTTTATTTATTTATTTATTTGAGACAGAGTCTCACTATGTTGCCCTCAGTAGATTGCCATGGAGTCACAGCTCACAGTAATCCCAAACTCTTGGGCTTAAGCGATTCTCTTGCCTCAGCCTCCCAAGTAGCTGGGACTATAGGTGCCTGCCACAACACCCTGCTATTTTTCTGTTGCAGTTGTCTTTGTTGTTTAGCTGGCCTGGGCTGGGTTTGAACCCAGCAACCTTAGTGCATGTGGCTGGGTGCCGTAACCACTGTGCTATAAACACAAGCCTATTTTTAATGTTTTTAAAATTTATTTGTGTGCTTGTTTATTTAATGACTGTCTTCCTACAAGACTGTGACAAAGGAGCAACACAGAGGTACCTGATTACTTTATGGGCTTAATACATAATTATTAAAAGAAAGGATGAATGAGTACCGAATGAATGAATTCTTGGCTTCAGGACCACCCAGTTGGACCAGTCTCACTCCTTTACAGTTCACTATATTTTAAATTTAGTTTTAGAGATGGGGGTCTGGTTCTGACTCAGACTGGTCTTGAACTCCTGAGCTCAAGTGATCCTCCTGCCTCAGTCTCCCAGCATGCTAGGATTACAGGCGTGAGCCACAGTGCCCAGTCTTAAGGGCTTCACAACTTTTAAAGCCATGGAACCTGTGGCTTAAATATTAATCAAAATTCTACACACAAGTTTAGTGTGTCAGACTGGAGATGCTCTGGTGAAAGAGGGTCATTGGAACTGTTTCCTGGACCCTTCTTGCATCCCCTTAGTGGCTCTTGAAGAAGCTTTCAGGATCTCTGGGGCTCTCTGAAAACCCATGATGCAGCCCCGTCTCCCAATTTCTTTTTTTTTTTTTTTTGAGACGGAGCCTCAAGCTATCCCCCTGGGTAGAGTGCCACGGCATCACAGCTCATAGCAACCTCCAACTCCTGGGCTCAAGCGAGTCTCCTGCCTCCGCCTCCCAAGTAGCTGGGACCACAGGTG
>CAUYQV010165287.1:0-34566 GCA_963574575.1 Galagoides demidoff | reverse complement strand
AAAAAAAAAAAAAAAAAAAAACCAAGACATAATTAAGAAACTTCTAGGGCATACAGAAATTTGTGTGCAAACCTCTGCTCCCATGTAGGCCTTAAGTCAAGGGGATTTTACGCCCGCAACCGAGTAGGCTGACCTTAGGTCAGGGGGGTTTTAGGCCTGCAACCAACTTGGCCATATGGGATTCTGCCTCCATTTCTCACAAGTGTGGCTGCACAAAGTCTTTTTACTGCTCTCTCTCAAAGGGCTTTTTTGGCCAGAGGCATATAGGCCTTTCGCCTATATTGTGGGGATCAGTGAAGTGCATATACATAAAGCAGTTAGAATAGCAGGTACACACGGCATCAAGTATCTTCATCTTCACCATCACCATCACATTCAAGAGGATGCTTGAGAAGGCTGGAGTGAAGGTAGCTTCAGAGCAGACCTTCGGTTTAAACTTGGCCGTCAGTGATAGCCACAGAAGATAGGCAGAGGTCATAGGATTCTGTTGTTTCAAAGCACATATTTCATAACAGAAATGGATCTATATTTTAATACAAAAATTAGGTGTGTTTTTTTTTTTAATTCCTCACTGATTATTGTTTATCTAGGCAGGTACTTTGAAGTCAAGCTCTAAGTCAGTGGTTTCCCAGGGGAGAAGTGCATCCTCAGAGATGCTATGGGATGAAGTCACACCTCAGCCCCTTTTCCAGCTCCATGATCCGAGCAAGTCACGTTACCTCTCAGGGCCTTGGTTTCCTCCTTTGTAAGGTGGAGACCCAAGCAGTGCCTGCTTCCAAGGGTGGCTCTGAAGTTCTGGGGAAATGCCCCTGACACAAGCGCAGTGCCACATCAGGGCGCCTCTTTGTTCCATTCCAGATGCAGAAGGGAGGATGTTTCCCTCAGACAAGCACTTTACATAAATAAGACGTGCCCACGGACAGGCTGTATGTGCAGTCTAAAGAAACGGGCTCGTTAATCTTTTGCGCAGCTTGTGAAAGTGTTTTCTTATCAAATAATAGAGATGATGGCAGTGGTGGCTTTATGCTACTGACTTGTGAGTCTCTTAAATACCATTTCAAGAAGATTTGCAATGTTAAGCTCTTTTCTCTCTTTTTCCTCTCCCCCTTTTTTGTGCATTAAATTTCCATCTGTTTACCCCAAATGGAAGTAAATGAAATAAGAATAGCTATTGGGTGAATTAAGTACTTATTTCCATGTACTCCCCAGACTGGCATAAACAATAACCTCTGGAGTGACTTGTCTTCAATCTCCAGTGCACCCAGGCAGCAGCCCCTCCCACCTCCAGGCGTCCCCCTCAGTTTGCCCTTTTTGTTTCCTCCAGAGCACCTCCTCTCCCTGAAATTACCTTGCTCATGTATATTCCCCTCACCCTCATCTAAGTGCCGCAGGTCTGCCTTGCCTTGTTCCTGCTGTGTCCCCAGAACGAAGATTCCCTGGCATGTAGTGGGCAGTTAAATATTTGCTCAATTAATGGGTTGGGTTCTTTGGAATTAGAAAGACCCCGTGGTATGGATCCCTGCTCTGTCATTTACCAACTGTGAGCCTTTGAGTGAATTGTTAGATTTGCCTAGCCTCAGTTTCCCCAGCTTAAAATGGAAAATGGCTTGACCTACTTTTAGGCGGAGGCAGGTGGATTGCTTGAGCTCAGGAGTTCGAGACCAGCCTGAGCAAGAGTGAGACCCCCCCCCATCTCTACTAAAAATTAAACAATTAGCCAGGTGTTGAGGTGGGTGCCTGTGGTACCAGCTACTCAGGCAGCTGAGACAAGAGGATTGCTTGAGCGATTGCTTG
The DNA here is from genome assembly GCA_963574575.1 of Galagoides demidoff. Classification (NCBI taxonomy): domain Eukaryota; kingdom Metazoa; phylum Chordata; class Mammalia; order Primates; family Galagidae; genus Galagoides; species Galagoides demidoff. The sequence continues at coordinate 32,772 of CAUYQV010165287.1, read as the reverse complement.
ATTTGGAGGTTACTGTGAGCTATGATGTCACAGTGCTCTACTGAGGGTGACGAAATAAGTCTGTCTCAAAAAAAAAAAAATCACATAAGTCAACAAAGTCAGCAGGGGAAAATTTTTTTATAAAAATCACATCTACTTAAAATGCATGTACCCCTCCCTCCTCCAGTTTCTGCCCTTAATTTTATCTTAATTCAGCCCTGACAATAGCCTGGGAACCGAGTGAGGGACAAAGAGGGTGAGGTAGACACAGCTGTCACAGAGGACTTGTTAAATGAGGACTATTTTGGATAAAGATATCTACAAACTTTAGCTTTTTTTTTTTTTTTTTTGAGACAGAGCCAAAGCTGTCCCCCTGGGTAAAGTGCTGTGGCACCACAGCTCACAGCAACCTCCAACTCCTGGGCTCAAGCGAGTCTCCTGCCTCCACCTCCCAAGTAGCTGGGGCCACAGGCACCCGCTACAATGCCCAGCTATTTTTTGGTTGCAGCCATCCTTGTTGTTTGGCGGGCCCGGGCTGGATTTGAACCCACCACCTTAGGTGTATGTGGCTGGCACCTTAGCCACTTGAGCCACAGGCGCCGAGCCCAAACTTTAGCTTTATCACAACCCATTGCCTAAAGATTTTAAAGAGCTCCAGAAACTTTATTTTATTACCCACTGGTCAAAGACCAAGAGCAGACTGTCAGTCACTATATATAAACCTGGTGTTCTATGTCCCTGGCCCTCCACTTGCTGGCCTAGCCACAGAGCCTGCACACAATGGGCTGCTGTTGCCAAGGGGCAGGCTTGGGAGTGATCCAACCCGATTTATTTTTAGGTGGACTAGAAGCATCCACACAAAGCTTTCAATACACAGCTCTCTAGTAAATCCTCATGTTAGCTCTTGGAAGCTATTACCATTCTCCATTACAAGTGGACGAAGGCCTCAAGACTGGAAGAAGCAGACCTAAGCTCAGGTGTGGATGTGTAATTGTAATAATGCCATGAATTCAATTGTTCGTCGTGGTAAATCCCTTTCCCTCCCTGGGGAGGGAGGACAAGACCTAGCAGCACCTCTTCTCCAAGTGACTTGGGCAGCTTGTTCTCAGCACTCGGGACAAGTTGGCAGCCTCCGGGTGGCCAACCTGCGGGTGGGCGTCTGCCCAGCATGGGAAAAGGAGCAAGCCAGGAATTTGGGGCAGGAAGTGGTAGTGCCAGATACCAGGAGTAGGAGACAAGAGGAGATCCTGGCCCAGCCTCTGACAAGTGCCTGCAGGGGCTGCCCGTTGTATACAATTTCCTGTCCCATTGTTGGTCCCACCGATCTCAGAGAAAAGACCACTGGGAACTGCCAGCCCAGGGGCCCGGGAACTTCATTCATCTGGAGTGTTTTTGTAACATCGGCAGCAACAATCCCCTTTGTCTGCTGTCTTGCCAGGATTCTTGGTGCAGGGAAATCCCAACTCTAAAGGGACTTGGTGTTGCTTTCTCAAGGAAGGCAGCTTCCGAGAGTTTTCAGACCCTGAGGATGGGGCAGGGTCGGGGAGTTCAGGCAGTGTCTGATTTCTGACTTGCTCTTACTTGCCTGCCAGGCAGCAGTTCAGATTTTCTCCTCCAAAATCAGCAGCCCCTGACAGCTGTGACTTGCCCTTCCCCCCACCCTGCTGCTTTAATCTCAGAATTGGGGAAGAAGGATCTTGGGTACAGGGTACATCCCTGAGGCTTTTGGACCTGACCTTCTATTCCCGTGGAGTTCAGGGCCTGATGAGACTGTAAGGACATTTGGACAGAGGGGTGAAGGGGCCCTGAGGCAAGCCTTCTCTCCTTCATGCCTTGGACTGACCTCTGAAAGCCTGTTTCCATATTTATGGGTATGAACTATAGACTAATAATTTTACCTCCCTTGTAGGGTGGCTGTCAGGGCCATATGCCAAATGGCCTCATGCTTACCAAGCACACAGTAGGTCCTCAGTTAAGTCTTAACAGTGTGGCTTACTTGCTCAGAAGCCAACACCAGAGTCTTCCCCCAAGGATGCCCTCGGGGTGTGGGTGTGGAAACCACAGGCAGGCCCCATCCTAGGAGCTCTGCTATCTTTTCCTCTGGCTGGGCTGGAGTGCACACCCCTCACCTCAGCAACTCAGGTCAAAACTACCCCTGTCAGCCCTCAAGAACCCCATGCCCCTGCCTCTTCTAGAAGTTTCTAGAAACCCTTCCCCTGATAGTTTGAATGGATCATCTTTCTGCCTCAAACTGTGGGGGTGGGGAGGTCACCTGGCTGAATCCAAACAGAATCACTTATGCCAAGAGACTAAACAAAAGACCCTGTCCCCATCCCGCTGCCCAGCGTGTGTCTGTAGGATAAGGGAAGCAGGACAGCTAAGCCTTGGGGTCTTCCCAAGCCTGCCTTATTGGCAGATGCTGATAGGTGGTGGCAAGTGCCCTCGGGAGGGAAGTGTCTGAGCAGGTTGGAGGTCCCCGCCTGTCTGGCTTCCATATGGTGAAAGAGCTTGTGGTCTCTGGTCGGCCACCTCAAACGCCAAGCATGGGAGAAGACAGCGGGTCCCTGGCACAGGGCAGCAGCAGGTGTGGCTGGCAGACCTAAGGGAGCCACTCCCCAGCAAGGTGGGGAGAGGCCTGCTTTCGCATCCTCAGTCTCGGGTGTGTGGGAAGCAGAGATCCTGGCCTGCTGGGGCAGCTATGCCAGGGAGCTCTGGCCTGAGAAATGGGGCAGATGCCCTGGCCCTCACGGGGTTGGGAGCCAGCCCTGCGTGTAGGAGAGGGCAGAGGGGCGGTGGCCTGAACGCAGTCTCCGCCGGACTCCCAGAAACTGTGTGTCGAGCTCTAAGTTGGAAACATTCTCATGTGAAATGGCTTCTTATCTAGGAAATATTTCCTTTGTTTCTGGAGAGAATCTTTTGCCAATACCCACGCCAACTCAGGCCGCTAGGAACAAAAGTCAGAGCAGTTCCCTCTTTCCTGAGAGAGCTCTAGAGCCTGGAGTCGGAGCAGCCTCTGCAGACACATGAGTGTTCAGAGGACTCTGCCTCTAGGAAGGAGACACATGCCGAGCGTTTGTCTATTGAAAACCTGACTTCGTAACGTAGGCTTCTGAGCTGAGGGATCGGGAGCAGCAGCAGGCAAAACAGTCTCTATGTTCAGAGAAGCTGCAGTCCAGGGGAGAGAGCAAACCAGAAATCATACAAACCCAGTCATTGCAAATCAGTGAGGGTTCAGGGCGCGGTGCTGAGTGGGGTGGCCGGGGCCTCCCCCACCCAGAGCAGCAGGAGCTGGTAGGGGGGCCCCCCCGCACAGGCTCTTCAGCTGAGTGCCCACCCTGAAGTACAGTGACCATATGTTCTGTTTGCCCAGCATGGCTGTAGTTTATGCCTGGGTTATCCCAGTGCTGGCAATAACACTACTTTTCCCTCTCAGAAGTCATCCAGTTTGCATGGGGTGCAGTGGCTTACGCCTGTAATCCCAGCACCCTGGGAGGCTGAGACAGGTGGATTCTTTAAGCCCAAGAGTTTGAGGTTGCTGTGAGCTATGACACTATAGCACTCCATAGAGGGTGACAATGTAAGACTCTGTCTCACAAAAAAAAAAAAAAGCCCCCAGTTTGGGTGACAAATTATGGTTACTGAGCCTTGTGCCTAATGCCATCCTTAAGATGACAGAAGTGGGCCAGGGCCAGCCAACTCATCCGAGGGCCATGGAGCGTCCCCTGTAGGAGCTCAGACTCAGGGGCACACTGTCTGGGCTCACACCCCAGCTCGGCCACTCCCTGGGTGTGACACAGGGCAGGTCACCTCACCTCTCTGGCCCTCGGTTTCCCCACGTGTGAAATGGGAATAATAACAGTACCTGTGTCATACGGTAGGCATGAGGGGTAATTGAGTTAGTGTGGGAAAAGGGCTTAAAACAGTGCCAGGTGCTGGAAAGTGCTCTGTACGGCTAGTTGTTGGTCTGTCCTGTTACTCCCAGATACCCCGAGTATGTCACATTTGACCTCCTACCCCTTGGCTCCTGAAAGAGCCTGAGGGCAGCCCCTGGGAAGAGGCTGGGGGCTCGCTAGCAGCTCTTCAGGACTTGGTTAGGTCTCAGTTTGTATCCATGTGTGCATCTGGGCCAGCTCTATCTAGGGTCTCTAATCTGTACCAGATGAGCTCTAATAAGAACAGTGTATTCTCCCCACAGAGTACCCAAAGCCCACCTCAAGTAGAAGTCCCCTGAGCCTGACCAGAGCTTCTGCTGTGGGGTTGGCTGTAGCTCTGAGGCAGTCAGGTTGACAGAGAAGATAGGACAGGGTCCCAAGAGAGGAATGTGCCCAACTCTGACTCTTAAGAGGAGCCAAACCATTCTGGTTTACCAAGCAATTCTAGAAAAATAATTACTCCAAGATGTGAGCCCGACTAGAATTGCTTCCTTTGTGCGGGGATGGAATCTGACATCAATGGGACAACGTTGGTTTTATTCTACATGGATGTTTTGGTTTGGTTTTAGGCCACAGCAGCTCTGCAGAAACTTTACAGAAGCTATGGTGAGGGCCCCAGAGGTGGCACTGACCTGCCAACTCCAACCTTCCCAGTGAAGTCTCTGTGTGGGGCTATCACTTGGGTGGGAAAAGCCTGGCATCTTTGCAAGCTCCCTATAGTGCCACTTCACAGTCCCAGCCACAGCCCAGGCAGGAAGGCAGAGGAGGGCCGTGGAAGGAGAGAAGGGAGAGTCTGGGAGGACTTGGCATAGGCAGCCCCTGGCCTTGGCTTTGATTCCCTTTAAAGATGAAGTGAAGTCAGTGGAAGAATTTAGGGCCAAAGGTGAGAGCATCATAGCTACCTCCTGCCTCTATCACCATCTCTGGCTGGTCCTTTCCTGGACTTCAAGGGTGCATGGAGGCAGGGTTTGGCAGATGATGGAGAAACCCACTGGGGTACAGGCCTGAGGCATAATGTCCCTCACTGGGTCTGTATCCCAAAGCCCTGTGTGCTCATGGCCACAGGTAGAAGTTTAGCTGTCTCCCCTGAGCTAAGCTCAGTTCTGGTCTTAAGGTCCTTCCCATCTGGCAGGAAGGGGTGTGAAGGACACAAGCCTGCTGGCTCCAACCCACCAGGTTGGGGACAGAGGTGTGAGGCTTTCTTGTGCCTGGCGTTTGGGTTGCATGGCCTCTGATCACAGACCAGTGACCCATCAGCCAACCTGACTTGCTCCCAGGCCCCTGCCCACCTCAGGGAAGAACAGAGCTTGCTTTGAGCTGGAAATTGGAGGCGTTTCCTGTTTCGTGTTGTTAAGACACTGCTTATAGAACTGTAATCCCAATAAATCATATGCTTGCTGAGTGGGGCAGGGTTTATTTTTATTTTTTTCCAGGCTGTAGGGACCTCTTAAAACCAAGGCTATAAGAAGTGTATTCTTTTTTTAAGGGTAGAAAAAGGGCTTTTGCAGGCCTGGTCCTGTTGCAGGGCCTTGTGTGACCCTCAGAGTGGTACAATCAGGCACATCTGTGTGATTAATTTAAAGAGCTGGAGAGAGATGATTCAGGGCACCTGGGTCTGACATCCCTATTGCTGCTGAACTGGCTGTGTGACCTTGAGCAAGGTACTTAGCCTCTCTGGGGTTTCTTTGCTTCCTCTAGCAACAAGAAGAAAGGAGGTAGCCAGAGAGTTCCCACGCTCTTCATATAAAAAGACCCAGTTTCATTGGTGTATTTCAGAGGCTCCTCCCACATGGTAATAGCTGTCCTTCATGCACACAAAGACAAGTGCTACCATAAAGCCAATGGCCCTTTTCAGTGGCTCTGTCAATCACAGCAGTGACAGGATTTGTTTGCATGTGTAACAGACGGTATTGAGATTAGGCCCAAACAGCACTTGGGGCATACTGGGCTGCAGATCCCTTGATGTTATTCTCTGTCCCCCACCACCATCACTGCCAGCCACATGTGCCTATGCCCCACAGCCCCTGGGTCTACGCTCCTCCTTGCTGCCCCTTCCCCTGTGTGAGTTCTTCACTGCCAAGGCCGAGAGGCTGTGCTGCCAGAAACAGTTTCCAGCTCACACTCGACATAGTGGTTGCATTTGTTTTCTCTGCTTTATGAGCTGGGCTGGAGTAGGTGGTGGGCAGCTTGCTGGCAGGCCTCTGCAGGCTTTACGTGTTTATACTTGCCATGGGGGAAAGGCAAGGAGTTGGCTGGACTTTCAGAGGGCTGGAGCTGAGGCATTTAATAGAACCAGATTCCTATGGCCTCTTTTGCTATTATATATTTTCTCTATCAACAGATACTAAGCTAGAAATAATAGTTAACGTTTATGGAGAATTCACCCACGTTCCAAATGGCTGTGCTAAGCACTTTATGTATGTGCTTCCAGCTGTCTTGCGAGGTGGTCCTATTATTTATGCCCATTTTGCTGATGTAGCAACTGAGGCTGGGAGAGGTGGGGTAACCGGCATAGAACCGCACAAGTTAATCCACAGGGAACACACTAGATTTCATCCAGGCAGTCTCCCTCTGAAGCCCACGTACTCAATTACTGTGGGTGGCAACTGGCATGTAGCATCGGTGAAATAAAAACAAAGGGGTTTTCATGGAAAAAGTCCAGAAAGCACTCACTTAAGCAATTCTTTCTTTAATGGAAAAAAAAGGCCCAAAAGAGGATGGTGATCTGTCCAAAGTTACAGAGCCAGTTCAGTTTTATCAAAGAAACCAGAACTTTCTCCCAGTGAGGTTGCTGTAGGGAAGTCATTCAGGATCCTGGATTCCTGGGCCAAGACTGTACATACAAACCACAGGCCACTCGGGATTCTCCAGACCCTGTGCCCCAGGTCTAACTGCTAGTCCCAAGCAGTGTCACCCCGGGGGTCTGCTGTGGTCCTCTAGGGCAGTGGCCTCAAAGTGTGGTCCAGGGACCCCGGGGGTCCCAGAGACCCTTTCCAGGAGTCCACAGGGTCAAAATGGTATTCACAATAAGATGGTACTTGTCTTTTCACTCTGGTTTTCTCACAGGGATCTGGGGGAGTTTGCAGAGGCTTTGTGACATCATGATGTCATCACCCTGGCAGCCAAGGAGATTCTAGCATGTGTGTGTATTCACGTGTTCAACATTCAACATTTTATCAGTTATAATTCCCGATGCAATCAGTATCAGTAGAGTAACATGCAAAAGCTCCTTGAGGTCCTCGATAATTTTTACGAGTATAAATAGGGATCTGAGACCCCCAAAAAAGATTTGTTTGCAAACCACTATTCTGAGGTATATGGAACTCAGCTAAGGGACAATTCAGCAGGCAGAAGGGCTGAAGAAGGGGATTCCTTCAGCCCTGATCTGTTCTGAGGCTGCAGACATCTGCCTTCTGCCAGAGTGGGAAACAGCCTCCTTCTCTGGGAGGGAACAAAGCAGAGAGACCTTGAGGGCAGCACACACATCAGCTGTTCCCAGCCTTGTTGCTCCCGCCCTTTCACCCCTGAGTCAGGACATGGCCACACTGTTATAGATGGGAGTTTTTATAGGGGTTTTCCTGAAGTCCAATAATGCAGGCCAGATCATCTCAGTGTGTCCCGTGGGCTAGATGAAATTACCAGAAAGGAAACAGTAGCCTGGAACCCACAGCACATGGGAAGGATGTTCCTGAAAAAGTGCTTGAATTATTTGATTTTACCTTCCTGTAGACACTGGCCGCAGAAGTGGGGAGGCCAGGGAGAAAAGCCTGCAGAGGTCAGTTGGGGGCTGGCAGGGATGGGTACAGGTGTAGGTGGGCACCAGATTTATACATTAATTGAGTTCAGTTTGGGAAACAGACCACCCTAGATTAAGTGGAAAGGGATATTTAATTCAGAGAATCGGGTGTTCACAGAATAGTTGGTAAAGTGCCAGAAGCAGGTTCTAGACTCAGCATCCAGAAGTGACTCCAGGGATAATACAGACCTAGTTCATCAGGGGAGCTGGGTGCACACCTTCAGAGAGACACCCCCTGGGGCTGTGTTGGAACACACCCCCGCTGCAACTCAGGACTGAAGCTGGAAGCCAGAGGTTTTTTCTTTTTGTTTTTATTTTTTTTGAGACAGAGCCTCAAGCTATCCCCCTGGGCAGAGTGCCGTGGCATCACAGCTCACAGCAACCTCCAACTCCTGGGCTCAAGCCAGTCTCCTGCCTCAGCCTCCCAAGTAGCTGGGACCACAGGCGCCCGCCACAACACCTAGCCATTTTTTGGTTGCAGCCATCATTGTTGTTTTGGAGGGCCTGGGCTGGATTCGAACCCGCCACCTTAGGTGTATGTGGCTGGTGCCCTAGCCACTTGAGCCACAGGCGCCAAGCCGAAGCCAGAGGTTTTTCCTGTTGTCTTGGTCACGTCTGCCACTGCCTCTGAAGTACCAGGAAGGTGGAAACTGGACACTGGAAATTTATTTCTGTAGGAAATAAAAAAAACTCATGTTTTCATGATCTGGTTTGCTAACAAAAACAAGGTGGCCTCGGCTTTGCATTCATTTAACCAGATCTCATAAAACTGCAACTTAATGGTAAAATCTAATTTGCACCCAGAACCCCAGCTGCAAAGGAGTCAGGGAAATGTAGTTTTCAACTTTCCACATCTCCAGCCAAGATGACAAAATGAAGGCTGAGAGACCGGTCCCCAAGATCCACCTTCTGAGGTCATCAATGCTGTGTTTTGCACATGCTGACGTGACGTATTATGCTGAGAAGCAGGAAGCAGGAGAATGAATCAAGACACATGAGGAGACTTCATGGTTTCCCCCAGTTCCCTCTGAGATTTCCCCTTGTGCAGCTGGGAGATGCCTACTTAGAGACTCAGTGGCCACAATTGGGCCTTTGTCGTGGCTTTTGGGCACAATAGGAAAGAATGGCTGGCAAATCTATGCGTTGTCTTTTAATTTACACGTCAGCCTACAGTGCCGATGGTTTAAATAGAGACTTCCTTGGGAATCAGAAGGACTGATACATAGAAGTGTGTCTCTAAGCTTATCTTCTAGCCTTGCAATGTAAGAATTGTGAAATTCAAAAATACATTGGGGGAATTTAAGAGGTCATTCGTAATCAAGGGAGATCTCGTAAGCAAAGAGATAATTCATGAATGAATTATTCCTTCCTAGACTACACAAGTTACCCCCACGCTAGTGAGTCAACACTAGGCCCTTGAAAATTCGACAACATTCTTTGCTGGGCAGAAACCTGGTTTGTTTCCTAAGTGGAAACCTAGGGGCGTTGTACTGCGCTCATCTGTACTTTTAGTCAGTCAGCAAGCATTTACTGAGGACCTATTGTGTCGGGCCCTAGGCTGGGCATGTTTTGGAGAATACAGACATGAGGAAGGCGTCGTTCCTGTCCTTAGAAGGAATAGTCAGGAAGAGAGAATGCAGGAAGACTTCTGGAAAAAAGTGGCACCAGAACTGAGCCTTGAAGAATAAATAGTATCTAGACCGACACAAGTGAGGGTGCCTCAGTCTCATGAGGAGATGGTAGCAGGCAGGTTGGGCTTGAGGACCCTGAGTGCCGTGGTCTGACGTGTCATGGTGACGGTGGTGAAGTCCTGGGGATCCTTGTTGCCAGTCTGGGGCCCTCCTATTCCCATGGAAGGATACTCTCAGTGGACCAGTTAAGTGACTCAAACCCAGAACTATTTTCTGAAATGGCAGACCCAGTCCACCCCAATAGCTTCCCAAATGAACTACCTTCAAGGTCATATCTGATTCTAAATAGTCCCTGGCTTAGGATGGTTCAATTTAGGGTTTTTCAACTTAATAATGGTGTGAAAGTGACACCTACTGAGAAGATACCACATAGTACAGCCGTTTTGCTTTTCAGTTTCAGTGCAGTATCCAATAAATTACATGAGATATTCCACACTATATTATGAAATAGGTTTCATGTTAGACCCTCTAGGGCAGGGGTCCTCAAACTTTTTAAACAGGGGGCCAGTTCACTGTCCCTCAGACCATTGGAGGGCCAGACTGCAGGCCTGGGACGAGTCAGCTGTTAAGCAGGACAGGCAACGGCGGCAAAAACACCCGGTGGACCAGATAAATGGCCTCTCCTTGGAGGGCCGCAGTTTGAGGACCCGACCCCTGCCTAGGCTGTATGTAAATGTTCTGGGCACGTTTGAGGTAGGCGAGGCTAAGCTATCATGTTCAATAGGTATTAAATGCACTTGCAACTTAATATTTTGGACTTACGATGGGTTTATTGAGATGTACCCCTATCTTAAGTTGGAGAGTATCTGTATTTTCTTTGCTAGTTTTAAAATAAAAGCGTCCTTTGCCATCAAGAAGAGAAACTGAAAACTTTGGAGGGTGACCTAAGCTTTTAGAGGCCTGAGGGGGTATTCCAAGTGCAGTCTGTGGGTGACTCCCAGCTGTTGGTTGTGTAGTCGCCACAGAGAGAAAATGAATGTCTGTTTCCTGGTCTCAGGACTTAGCTGCACGTCAAGGGGAGAGACAGCGGTGACAGCACAGGCCCGATGCTCCAAGAGCCCAGAGGGAGTGGGGGTGCCTGGGGGACTGGCTGCCTGCCCTGGCCTGCTACCCACTCCCTGGCATAGTTTGAAAGGAAGAACGAGGGTGGAAGGCAGCAGGAGGGCCTGGGCACACAGGCAGGAGCTGGGAGGCGACTTGGGCTGTCATCAGAGAAAGCAGTCTTGTTCTTGTGACTCCCTGTGGGAAGAGTGCTAGCTGCTCTGGGCAGAGCAGCCTAGGTGTCCACCAAGTCATCAAGCCAAAGACTGGCCATCGGGGCCCCTCCCTGGCAGCATGACCTATTAGACTGTGAGGGGGTCTCCCAAGTATCCCTCAAGAGTAAGGGGACACACACAGCCTCTCCCTGGGTGGAAGTGGAAAGGCCTGGCAGAGAGGGTGGGGCCTGCCCCTAGCACAAGACCCAGAGTGCGCACCATTCCGTGTGGATGGCGCCCCCTGGTGGCAAAAGACATGCTTGTAACCGTGTCCTGGGAGTTTGGTGCTCTGAGGCCTTGCTACTCTGAGACCCCTCCATCCTCTTGTGTGCTCTTGGTGTCATACGGGCCACTGGGGCCATTCCTCCCTAAGCATCAAATTGGGGACCTCCCTGGCCCTGGTACAGGGGGTGACATAGGACTTGCCTCAGTCTAGGTGCCAGGTAAGGACGAAGTGACTGTGAACTACACACGTACGGTATAGCCTCCAAGGTAGCCTCCAGACAGCCCTGAGAAGGAGGTGTCACCCACCTACCTTACAGACAGAGAAAACAGGGCCAGGGTGTGTTTGTCATACTGACATGCTGCTGGTGGCACAGCTGGCTTTGTAACCAGGGCCTGTCAGACTCTGCTCTGCACAGAGGGAGGCCCAAAGACCCTGTCTGGATGCTCTGGAGGGGACATGCATCCCCAGCTCCACATGCTGGTGAACCCCTTAATTCATTGGCCAAGGGGTCTTCAGGTTCTGCTAACCACCCATGATAGGGACTCATGCATTGAGGATACAGTTAGGGTTACTGTGAGCAGAGGGAGCTGGTCCCCTCTAGAGGGTGATGAGCTTCAGCTGCTCCTCAGCTCCTCTGAGCATGTGCGTGCTGATCCCCTCCTGCCCTCAAGGCATGTCCGCCCAGGCCTGACCCTCTCTCTGCTACCTCGCAGGCCCTTCATGCTGCTGCCGCCCCTGATGGAATGGATGCGCGTGGCCATCACCTACGCAGAGCACCGCCGCAGCCTCACCGTGGACAGCGGCGACATCCGGCAGGCAGCCCGGTTGCTGCTGCCTGGTCTGGACTGTGAACCCCGGCAGCTCAAGTATGGAACCGGGGAACAGGGAGGCCTCAGCATTCACATCTAACCCCTCACCTCCCCTCTGCTTCTTCCTTCTCCTGGTGGCTGCGAGGGTGTCAGAGAGCAGGGGTGCAATGCTGTCAGGCTGCTCACAGGGTGTCCTCTGCAGACACCAAGGCTGGGTATTGAAAAGGATCTATTCTAGACCATGGCTGCTTTCTGGATGCGTCCTCTGTAGCCACACTGGTCTGCTACACAGCGCAGACATGCATTTGGATTAGGGCAGGAGAGCCCACATGTCTGACTCTTTGGGATATTTGGGGGTGACAGGTGGAAGTGGGCATCCTCTTTTCTATGTCCCTGTCATCGCCACCCTTCGCTAGCCCTTCCTTTTTGTGTGCATTATCTTTGTCTTCATGGTGACACTGGAGAAGGGATACTTGTGCCCATTTTATAGTTGGAGAAGCTGAGGGTCAGGGAGGAACAGGAGCTTGCCTACTCTGCTGGCAAAATGCCTTACCCTGAACCCAAATTCATACAGTCCCCAAGTCTGTGCCCTTAATTTCCTTCCAAAAGTACCTCTTTTATAGCCTCATTCCCTGAAGTAGCCCTTCTGGAAAAGCTTCCCTGTGGCTATCCTTGACCTTTAAGAGCCTTGTATCACTTTCTTGGCCCTCCGCCCAAACCCCAATTATGGCTGCCTCTGTCTCCATGGTGAATGCCAAACCTCATTCTAGGATGTGAACTTTCTCTGCACTTTTCAGGCTAAAGCTGCCTGTTGGACATGTGCTGTGCCCTCGTAGACACAGGTTTTTACCTGTGACTTTGCTTGGTAGGTTGGGTTAATTGCAAACATGATTCTGGGTTACACTCTGCCATCTCTTTGGTGCTTCTGGGCCTCACCAGGAAGCCTGAGGGAGAGAGAACATAGAACTTGGCCCCAGTAATTGTTTTATGGGTGCAGACTGCTCTGTGCGGGAAGCAAACAACCAAGTGCAGTGGCACAAACCCAGGCCGGAGTCTCTTTCTTCTCAGGCAGCCCTCTACTAGATTCTATTACTTGAGAGTTTGTTTCCTGCCTGTTGACAGCTCCCAAGAGCTCAGAATACCTCTTTAACATGTTTGTAGAAAAGCAGAAGTGTGTGCTCTTCATGTCCCAGAACATGATGGGGACAGTCATTGCTGATCTGATCTCAATTCTCCGGCCCTCCACTTCCCCATCCTCACTCCATGTCAACCTCACACAGCTGTGTCATGGGTCAGTGAGAGGCAGTGTCCTCGCAGAAAGAGTCCACGGTCATGCTCACACACATCTGGGTCTCCTCTGGGCAGACCCGAATGCTGTTTCAGTTCCTTCCGGAGGCTGGATGCCCGAGCAGCTACTGAAAAATTCAACCAAGACCTGGGTTTCCGCATGCTCAACTGTGGGAGGACAGATCTCATCAACCAGGCCATCGACGCCCTGGGGCCAGATGGAGTTAACACCATGGATGACCAGGTATGTTCCAAGAGCTCAGGCCAGGCTCAGGGACAAGAGTTGGCAATTCACAGTTGCTAGGGTTGGTGGCACAGTTGCTTTGGTCCTAAGCCTGAGACTGGCTTGGCTCTGTGTTTCTAAGAGGTGGGCTGCCCTCTGAGTTGTGCCCTATTTGAGTGGAATATCTGCTTGGGGACTTCTTAGCAGGCCTTGGAAAACCTTTGTAATGTGACTGCTGCTTCCTTGGCTGGACAGCTGGCAGCTCTCCTAGATGGCGCAAGGCTGAAAAAGAGTCCAAAGGGGGCACCTTGATGTCCAGCAAGCAGTAATAATTGCTAACACTTTATTAGGCCATATTATGTGCCCACTGCCCAACAGGCCATAGAAACCCCTGCCTTTAGAAGCTGACACTCTAGCAGGGGAGACAGATAATAAGAAACATAAATATATAAAATAGCATATTAATGTAAAGTGCTAAGGAGTACAATGAAGTAGGAAAAGGGATAGAAATACTGAAGGTGATTTATAATGTTAGATAGAATTTAACTTAAGATAGTGTTTGTTTCACTTTTTGGTTGCTGTGTTCCAGGCAGGGTTTTAAGTGCTTCACGTAGATTAACTCATTCAGTCTCGACAGCAGCTCTGATCTAATGCTGTTATTGCCCCCATCTTATAGATGAGGAAATTGGGGTACGAAGAGGTGGCTTTTTGCCTAATGTCACACAACTGGTAAGGAGGAGGAAGATTGTGATTAGAAGAGTCCAAGCAATCTGACTCCAGACCCCACTGCTCTGGAGTATTTTCTTTGTTTATCTAACACGGTTTTGAGAGCACTTACTCTGTACATAATGGCACTGCGTGGTTTGGAAGACCACACAGAAACAAGGGGGGTTAGATGGCAGTTGGGAGCAAAGGCAGTGTTCTTGAACAAAGTGACCCTGTGAAGCAGGGTGTGATGAAGCCCCAGGTGAACCGTGAGGCCAGGGTGGACCCTGATGGTAGGAAGGCTTCCCCCTGGCAAGGTTTTGAACTGAGCCTGGGGGAAGGGCAGGATCAGGATTGAGCTGAGAGGAGTGGGGAAGGCATTCATTCCTTCTAGGGACTAAGACAGAAGAATAAGAACGTGGAGGACAGTCTGCGTTGGCTGGGACAGGGACTGGAGGGGGACACCAGAGGGCTGGATGGGGCTTCAGAAGAGCAGTAGCAGGTGACAGGCTTGGGTGTCTCAGATCTCTCAGAGGCCTCTCTGTCGATGAAGGCTCCAGGGCTATTGTGGGAGTTTTCATCCCCACGGAGGAAGGAGGTGTGGTCCTTTAGGACTTAGCCGGCCACATAAGGACGACGGTGTCTGGGACAAGCTACTTTCCCTCCCTAAGGAGCCCCCTCCATTTCCCTACCACTAAGATGGGGCACAGAGGGCTATTGTGAGAATTTTGCATCTAACACACAGTAAATGCTCAATAAACAACAGCCAGGCCCTTGATGCCCGTAAGGTGATTATTGTAGTCATACTGTTGTTGACAAGAGGACAGTCCCTGAAATCTGTTAATCAGCCTCTTTTTAATTGGCCTCTTCACATTCCTGGAGCTGGGGATGGGGACAACACAAAAAAAGCAGCTTCTCCCAGGGCTCATTGCTCGGTTTAAACTATGAATTGTGTACAGATGTGTGGAGAAGAAAGCCAAGCCCAGCGCAGGGGGGTGAAACAAAGCCGCCTCTTCTGCTGCGGCGGGCCGTTCTCCTCGTGCTCGCTCTGTTGGCTCCCCACACCTTGGTGTTTATAGAATGATCTGTGGGTAAACAGTCCCCTCACCCCATGACTAATCTCAGGCCATTTCTTTATCTCTGGGCACTAGGCAAGGATTTATGAGGTAAGGAGATCTTGTCTACACACAAATAACCTAATAAATAACATCGCAGGGCGCCAGGCAAACACTTGCTGGGACCCAGCTGTGGAATAAACACTTTGTACTGCAGCCCTCACTGTTACTGGCCACAGGGGAGGATGCCCAGCCGGGGAGGCAGCCCTGCCAACTGCCTACCTGAACTCGGGGGGATCAGGACCCGGCTCTTAGAAAGGCTCTGGGCTCGGCGCCCGTAGCACAGTGGTTATGGCGCCAGCCACATATAACGAGGCTGGCAGGTTCAAACCCAGCCAGGCCAGCTAAACAACAATGACAACTGCAACAAAAAATAGCTGGGCATTGTGGCAGGCGCCTGTAGTCCCAGCTACTTGGGAGTCTGAGGCAAGAGAATCACTTCAGCCCAAGAGTTGGAGGTTGCTGTGAGCTATGACACTACAGCACGCGACCAAGGGCAACAACGTGACTGTCTCAAAAAAAAAAAGGCTCTGAACTGCTCAGTACCAAAAAGATCAAACACTTCTTCGCCCTCTCATGAGATGCCTGAAAGCAAAGGCTTCACAGCTGACATAGACCTGGGGCCCTCATTCTACTACCTTCTAGTTGTGTGACCTGGGGCAAGTTAACTCCCCTTCTCTGGGCCTCATCTGTGAAATGGGGATAATAACAGACCTTCTCTAAGAGGGATATTATGGTGGTTAAATGAGAACACTCAGCACAGTGATTTCCTGCCCAGGCCTAGGATGAGCTGGTATATGGCAATAGAGCAGAGAGGCAGTGACGGAGTTGTTGCTGCTTTTCTGACGTGGGTTTTAAGGCAAGCTAATTCTGTACTAAGCACTTTATACATATTAACTCACATTCTTCTTTTTTTTTGAGACAGAGTCTCAAGCTGTCGCCCTGGGTAGAGTGCTGTGGTATCACGGCTCACAGCAACCTCCAACTCTTGGGCTTAAGCAATTCTCTTGCCTCAGCCTCCCAAGTAGCTGGGACTACAGGTGCCTGCCACAACACCCAGCTATTTTGTTGTTGTTGGAGTTGTCATCATTGTTTAAGCTGGCCTGGGCTAGGTTCAAACCCACCAGCCTAGCTGGCACTCTACCCACTGAGCTGTGGGGGCCGCCCATTAACTCACATTTTTGACAAACAGTCCCATAAAGTAATTACTGTTGTTCCCAGTTTAAAGAATAAAAAACGAAGGCACAGAGAGAAGTAATTTGTAGAAAGCTTGTAGTTTCCGTGGCAGAGGTGGACTTTATACCATATCCAGCTATGCTTTACAGCCTTTGGGGGGCCCACAGTTCTGTGGTGATGCCCACCTCTCCCTGCCTATGGGCCTAGAAGGGACCAGGTACAGGAGAGCCCAGCACGAGCAGCCATGCCATGCAGAAAGCCCAGACTGGAGATCCTAGGGCAGAGGGCACAATGGAGTATGTGGTGGTGTATACTGTCTCCAGACAGCTAAGTATCTGCCTTGGGTTCACACAGGGGATGACACCACTGATGTACGCCTGTGCTGCAGGGGATGAAGCCATGGTCCAGATGTTGATTGACGCTGGGGCAAACTTGGACATCCAGGTGAGGAAGCCCCAAAGAGCTGCACCCAGGCCCCAACCCAGCAAGAGACCACCCCAGGTCTCCATCAGCCATGCTGGACATGATTTTGGGTGCCTGGGTAGATGTATCTCAGAGGTCTGCAAAGACAAAGTACACAGAGCTCGCAGTTAGCAAAGAGGTCTTTCCTCAAGATTTGGGCTCTCTGTCTGAGAGGGAGTGAGCTGAGGGGGGGAAATGGCCATAATTCTGTTCTTAACAGCATTTTTCCCCCTTTTATAAGCCTAATAATCCCCAGCCATCCCTACCATCCCCAGTTAGCTCTGCTCCCTCTGGCATAAAGTGCCGCCCGCCCCCCCCAACCCCCCGCCGCCATCTTGTGCCCAGGCATCACTAATGAAACATAGTACTTTCCTTTTAAACCTGTCCACATGATGTTCCAGACAGACATTACAAATCAAATGTAGAAAGCATCCCTACAGGGTACTTCCTTCACTCAGGTGCCTATATTGCCTGCCTAGGAAACCTCTTATCATTTGTGGGGTTTTCCAGGTTCCAAGCAACTCTCCCCGGCACCCTTCCATCCACCCTGACAGCCGGCACTGGACCTCGCTGACATTTGCTGTGCTACACGGACACATCTCTGTGGTCCAGGTGAGCTCCTGCCAAGTGAACACTGTACCCCCAAGCACAGCCACAGCTAAATGAGCAGCTGCCTGGAGTCAGCTCACCTGATCAACAGGGTACTGATCATCAGATTTGCCTCAAGGAAGGGACAGGTTAAGGACATATGGTGGCATTTTAGGAAACAAGACCCAGGTCCAAGCAGTACACGGGTCCCATTGTGCCTCCTGGCATCTCCCAAGTCTCCCTGGGTGAGTCTCAGGGTACGCTAGGATCTGTCTGAGTCTGCTTAGCACTCTCATCTCCAGCCATCTTTCTCTCCTCACTTTTCTCTCCTCTTATGAGTTCTACCACAGGACCAGCTCTACAGCACAATGTCCATCCAGTTCTGTCCCCTCCCCACAAACGGGCTTAGTTTCTGTTTCCCAGTTCCCTAGGGAGGACTCAGATTGGCACAGCTCACCTGTCAAGCCAAGCCACAGTGTTACCCATCTTGGCCCACGCAGCTGTGATTGCCCCCAGGCAACTGTGCTCAAGTGGTTCTAGGAGTAGAAGCCATGGCACAAAAGCTTCCCACACCAGCAGGGGCCCTGGCCACTCAGCCTCGACTCCCAAGTCCCCAAGGTGCTGGGGTCCACAGGTTCCTGCAGCACTAGTCCCAGGAGTTTGTATGATGCCCTCTCAGCGGTCACATCTGGGTTATTCACAGCCCTGACCTGTAGTAAAGATACCATGATTGATCATCACCTCTGGCTGCTGCTGAGCAAAGCCCAACCTCAGCTCAGACTGGGCCTGCAGACTGCACTGGGCTTGCCTGCACTGGCACCCAGCTGCATCCTGATGGCAGCCTCTGCCTCCCCGGCCTTGGCACTGGCACAGGCGGTGGGGCAGAGTGCTTTCTGACTGCGTCTCCAGCAGATGGCCATCCCCCACTGCCTCACACACTGCAGGGGGCCAAAATCAGCCTGAACCCCTCACTCTTGGCCACCTAGACTCCCACACGTGCTCTGAGGAAGACTTGGTTTCTAGGAGTCTGGAAAGGCTGGCGGGTCACTCCCTCCAGAGCAGCCGGTCAGGGCAGATGAGATTCACCCATCAGAATAATGCCAACACCACTCCTAGCCCAAGGCAAAGCTGGCTCAGCTGACACTACCTGGTATCTGTTAACCCTGCCCCATGTGTCCCTTGGCAAAGCCACCTTTGCTAGAATAGGGAGAGACCCCCATTGCCACCCTGGACTGTGACACTCTACTCTAGCCCACCACTTCCCATCTGGGGGAGCTGCCAGACCTCTCTGACAAGAAGTCTAAAAGCCATTGGTTATTGAGCATAGTTATGTTTAATCGCTGGTAAAGCAAGTCTGGCGAGTCTCTCTTCCCATTTTGTAGATGAGGAAAACTGAGGCTCAGAGAATTAAAGGATCTGCTCTGGATTACTCACAGGCCACTCACAGGCTGGTGGCTAGCATTGGCGTCTTATTCTTTCTGTCTTCAATACCTGTTGTCCCCAGAACCTCAGTTTACCCTCATAGATTGAGGTAGCACTTTCTATTCTGCTTGCCTTCTTGAGTCCTTGGAAAGCTATTGAAGCCAGTTGATGAGAAAGCATATGAAAGAGCTCAGAAGTCCTCATAGCTTAGGGGCTTGGTCCAGTGCCGTAAGAATTGAAGATTATAGAAACTTTGAGCCCTGAGGGTAACCTGGAGTTCTAAAGTTCTAGTTCCTCTGCTGCCAGGTGGGCTGTGCCTCAGTCACATGCCTGGAGAGCACTACAGAGGCCTCCCCAGCACTTCCCAGTTGCTCTCTGCCATGCTGAGAGCTGCCTTCCTTCTCTGTGCCCCTGGTAGTTGCTGCTGGATGCTGGTGCCCACGTGGAGGGCTCTGCAGTCAACAGTGGTGAGGACAGCTATGCAGAGACACCCCTGCAGCTAGCCTCTGCGGCCGGTAGGTACTCCACTGCCCTGCCTGGCGACGGTCCTTCCCTGCAGCATCATCCAGCCTGGCTGGGGATGCAGCTGGACATATGAGGGTCTGTGTAACACAAAGGAACCTGTGGGTGGGCCTTGAAACCCCTCCTCCAACCGTCCATGCATCTGCTGAACTCAGGACCAGGCAGGACCCAGCAGGGCCAGGAGGCCCTTCCCTCAGGGCCCAGGGAGAGGCATGAGTGGCAGGGCACACACCAGCCACCCTTCCTGCCATGTGCCCCTCACGTCTATCTCACCATCACCAAATGCAAATGAACGTGGGGTTTGCTTATTTCTTCTGGAGTTCAGAGTTTGGAGAATCCCCCCTCACTGTCCTCGGCATCACCTGCCTTGTCTTTCAGGGAACTACGAACTGGTCAGCTTGCTGCTGAGCCGAGGCGCTGACCCCCTTCTCAGCATGCTAGAAGCCACTGGCATGGGCTCCTCCCTTCATGAGGTCATGAACTGCTTCAGCCACTCGGCTGCCCACGGCCACAGGTACCCGCCCAAGGTTCTTGCCACACGTGATGTGGGCACTGAAATGAGCTCTTGGGAGCCTCTATTTCCCCAGTGGGAGAGAAGAGCTGGGCCTGGAGACTTCCAGAGACAGGGCCTGTGTTCAAGGAAACCAGAAAGATGACAGTTTCAGCCAGCACGGCGCACAGATGTTGGAATCGGAGATGCCGGGTGGTGGGCTCCTGGGCAGGGGCATCAGCTGGTTCCTGGCAGACCTGGGACTGGATCCCGGGCCTCCTGACACCCAGGACAGGCCGTCCCATTGTCCAGTAAGACTACCCTGCAGCTGCCAGGGCCTGCACATGGCTTCCCATGCCAGGTGGTGGTTCTCCCAGAAATTTCGACACCAAAACAGCTCAGGCATGAAGAAGCTCCTGGCGGCTCTGCACAAAATCGCACCCCACTCCAGGAGCAGATGGTAGAGCTTACTCTAGGGGGGCCAGGCCCACTCAGGGGTGTGACAGGTGGGAGCCAGGGCTGTCAGGCAATAGCAGGACCAGAGTGAGACTGGAGAAGAGGGTACTAGAGGGCAAATGAGGGGCCAGAAAGGCAGGGCAGGCAGGCCACCTCTGCCAGTTCCCACATGCTGTGTTGCCACCAGTCACCTACTCTTGCTAAGGCCCCTCCCTAGGATACCTCTTCTCTACCTTTTCACAGCCCCCTACATGCCCACCCAGACTTCCTTTACCCTTCAGGTGCTATTGTGCCCACAGCTGCCTCTACCCTGTCCCTCCTTGTATCTGTCCCTTCCATGGCCTCTTCACCCCTCATGGAGGTTCCATCTGCCCATCCTCCTCTCACTCTGTCAGGAGGATAGGACCCTGGGGACAGGCACCATGCTGCTTCCCCTTCATACACCAGTGCTTGGCCCAAGCAAGATACCCTGCAGATCCCTGTACCAGCAAAGCCACAAATGGGAAGGAGCTTCTGGCAGCTGGCTGGCCCCTTGGGGATAACCCTGGGTCCTTTGCAGGGTCTCTCTGGGCCTTGAACTTGAGGGTGAGCGGAGGGGCCTGCAGGGCTGCTGTGGAGTACGTTGGCACCTGGGATGACCTTTGGGCCCCAGCCTGATGCTGCCATCCCAGAACCCCAGGTCCTGAGACACTAGTCTATACCTAATCCCCCAGATGGTCTTGAGCAGGGTGGCTTCATCCCCTGTAATGGCACTGCTTATGGGAACCCACAGGGCTGGACGCAGCAGTACACAGGCGTGTGCTCTATCCAGTCTCACCTTCTAGGTACTTACTTATAGACGTGAGTAAATTCTGCATAACGTTCATCCTCACTTCATCCTTATGAATGAGAGGGGAGCGAGTGAGTTCTTACATAAGCAGGCAGCTGCTGCTAACCAGGCCCTGCCACATTTCAGGCTCTGAGTATAATGCTGTCATAGCAGCCTCACCTTAGCCCTAGGAAAGGGTGATGCGGACATGCTGTTAAACAGGTGACGGAGCAATCAGAGATCAGAGAGGCAGGACAACCTGAAGTCACACTGGCAGGAAGGTGGAGTTCCCTGCACCCTCTCTTGAGCCCCGGGTGGGCCCAGAAGCCCATCTGGGCAGTGGGGCTCTGGAGGCCGCTCAGGCAGGCATCACCTGTTGTGGGATCCAGACCTCACCTTCCTCCATCTTTTGGCCCACAGGAATGTCCTGAGGAAGCTCCTGACACAGCCACAGCAGGCAAAAGCAGATGTGCTGTCCCTAGAGGAAATCCTGGCAGAGGGTGTGGAGGAGAGCGACACGTCCAGCCAGGGCAGCAGCAGCGAGGGGCCTGTGCGGCTAAGCCGGACCCGCACGAAGGCCCTGCAGGAGGCCATGTACTACAGTGCTGAGCATGGCTACGTGGACATCACCATGGAGTTGAGGGCACTGGGTGAGGCCACGCGGGTGGGCGTGCACATGGACACACTCCCTGCCACTCAGCCAGTCCAGGAGGTGCCTTGGGCCTCAGAGCATCCTCAGCATTGATACCTCTTGGTCATGGCCCAGCCCTCTGCCCTCAGCCCCTCCACCCTCCCTGGTTGCCCCTTCTCTGTTGGCCGAACACCACATAATTGCCCTGAGGCTCAATTCCCTTCTCTGTGGGGGTCTGGTGCTCATGATCCTTATCTAAGAATGAGGTGACATCACCTAAAACGAGGCACGGTGCCCACTATGAGCATTTGGAACTTGACACACGGCCATGGCACGCACACCACCCGGACTGGGCCGGGAGGGCAGTGAGTTGTCCTCTGTGTTCTGTGCTATAAAGTCAAGCTGTGGTCAGTAAGCCGGGGATGCCAGCGCCACCTCTGTCTGCATGTCCCTGCAGAATGCCAACTCTTGTAATCCCTAGTGAGGCTGAGGGGTGAGAAACTATCTCTCTAATTACTGAGAACATGACTAGTTTATGTCATTTAAAATTACTCTGTGACCCCACTGACACACTCCGGGGAGGTGGTAAGCAGTCGTTGTCCCCAGGGTGTACATTGACATGCCAGCCCTCTGGGGATTGGGATAGGGCCAGGTTCACTTCAAGGCCTATGTGTCCTTGAATGCCCTGCACATTTCCTGGGTCCACCTGGACCCTCCTCTAGAATGAATAGATCACCCCTAGCAAATAATTCTCAGGCCCAACAAGCAGCAGGGCTTCTGTGGCCTTGGGGCTACATTAACAGCCCCCAGGCAGGGCTGTCAGTTTTCAGAGCCTGGGTTCCCTGCACTTGGGCCACAGCCATCCCTCCACCTCTTCTGAAGAGCATCTGACACTGCCTTCTGCCCCACTGGTGAAGTCTGTTAGGCTGAACTAAGGCTTCACTGTGGGGATGCGTGTGGGGTCGGAGGGACGTGGAGCTCGTGAAAGAGCCTGGGGAGGAGGGTGGCGTCTGCCAGGGAGTGCCCTGCCACAGCGCTGACTCCTGCCTTTCCCTGCTCCGCCCAGGTGTGCCCTGGAAGCTGCACATCTGGGTCGAGTCTCTGAGGACCTCCTTCTCCCAGTCGCGGTACTCGGTGGTGCAGAGCCTCCTGCGGGATTTCGGCTCCATCAAAGAGGAGGAGTACAATGAGGAGCTGGTTACCGAGGGCTTGCAGCTCATGTTCGACATCCTCAAGACCAGCAAAGTGAGTGTGGCCGGCAGCCCTCCAACCCCACACTCGGAGTGCTGGGTTCCAGAGCCCCACAGCCCCTGACCCCTGTGGACAGACACACAGGCAAATGGAAACCCACCCCCAGTACCCAGCCTGGCACTGCCTGGCTGCAGAGGGCAGGGGCTGTGGGTTTGTCTTGACTGGAACCTAGCCAAAAAAGCCATTTGGGGAATCGTTGATGAAAGAACAGGCTTCTCTTGCCAAGTCAGATCCGGCAGGAACAAAAGACAGTTGATGCTCTAAGCAGGGCCTGGACGTTTGAAATCAGCCTGATGCTTCTACACCGTAAACAGCGGCCACAGCGAGCACACTAATGGCCTCTCTCCCTCTCCTGCAGAACGACTCGGTCATCCAGCAGCTCGCTGCCATTTTCACCCACTGCTATGGAAGCAGCCCCATCCCCAGCATCCCAGAGATCCGGAAGACCCTGCCGGCCAGGCTAGGTGAGGGCCTGTCCCCCACACATCCTCCCCTCTTCCTCATCATCCCTCTCACTATCCTCTTTTTCCATCTCTGAGTGCCAAGGCCCTGGCCTCGGTCTCTCTGTTCCTCACTTTTGTGTCCCACCCTCTGCCCCAACATACACCTCAAGGCACACTTAAGAAACCCCAGAAGTGGACTCCTTGGCCATATCCCTCTGTCTTTCCTCCTTCCTCACAGATCCTCACTTTCTGAACAACAAGGAGATGTCAGATGTGACCTTCCTTGTGGAAGGAAAGCTGTTTTATGCACACAAAGTCCTACTGGTGACAGCATCTAACAGGTAGGCAAGGGCACAAGGGCAGCTTATTCGAGCGTCCAGGTGACCCAGGGCAGCCAGATGGGGACAGGTGGAGTGGGTCAGAGTTCTCTGGGGGAGCTCAAAGGTGGTATTCTTTTTGGCCTACTTATGGCTTTTGATTATTAGCATGAATATCCTGGAACAGGGGTTGGTATTCTGGCCACAGGTGTCAAGTCACATGTATGAAGGTAGCAATGCCAGAATGGGGCTTGGGCCAGCTGTCACATCAGGACCATGTAAAATGTCACTTGCTGAGAATTATTTGGGGAGCACAGCAGTAATTTTTCAAAGGATCTTGTCTCCCGGTAGCTGGTCAGGTGATGGATGGTGCCGTCACTGCACAGCAATGGAGAAATAGTCACATTCAAAACCTGCCTTGTTTTATCTCCTTTGCTCCAGGTTCAAGACACTAATGACCAATAAATCAGAACAAGATGGGGACAGTAGCAAGACCATTGAGATCAGCGACATGAAGTACCACATTTTTCAGGTATGTGGGTCTCAGTGCTACCCTTGGGAGTAGCTATATGTCCCTCATAATTTTTCAGGCCATTACCAGTGCGTTCTGTGTATTGTTCAATTGTTGGCTAGGTCTCAGATTAGAGCATGCAGATCTTTTTTTTTTGAGACAGATTCTCACTCTCACACAGGCTAGAGTGCTGTGGTGTCAAAGCTCACAGCAACCTCAAACTCTTGGGCGTAAGCAATCCTCTTGGCTCAGCCTCCCAAGTAGCTGGAACTACAGGTGCCTAACATGACACCCACCTATTTTTAGAGATAGGGTCTCACTCTTGCTCAGGCTGGTTTTGAACTCCTGAGCTCAGGCAGGCCTCAAACTCCTAAGCTCAGGCATTCCACCCACAATAGCCTCCCAGAGTGCTACAGGTGCGAGCCACCGTGCCCGGCCAGCATCTCTTTTCCTGTGCCAAAGTAGCCATCCGTTGTGTGGCTGTAGCTTCAGAGCCTGCCTCACAGGTGCTGGGCTCTCACCACTGGACAGGTGGTCCAGGCAGCCTGCAGATGCATAAGGATAGGCAAATGCCCCACACACGGCACGGGGGCCCTCCCAAACATCTGCCCGCAGCCACACTGGCCAAGCAGAAAAGGCCGTGGGGAACACAGCCTAGGTATAGAAGAAGATCAGAGTCAGGTCTTCCAGGCACTAAGCATGCAGAACATGAAAAGTTACATAACAGAAACTCCAGTCAGAGCCGACAGGATCTGGAGGCAGAGCCCTGGCTGAGATCTCAGCTATGCCCCACTCAGAGCTCCTTTCTGGAAAGTGGTAACTGTTGACTTCCAGACTATGCAGGGGCTCAAGGCTCAGCATATGGGACTGAGGCCAGAAAGCAGCAGGTGGGGGGATCCAGGGCCTTGCCCTACACAGGATGGGTTTGCAATGGATTGGGAGAGACCACAAAATCCGGTCTCAGAGGTTCATGCAGCCACCATCTGAGGTGGCTCAGCTCCTCTCTTACCTTCCCATTAGTCACTTCTTGAGTACGTTTATGGGTGGAAAGAGCATTGAACTGAACAGATCCTGCCCTCAAGGAGACAGGACTGTGATAGCATGATGGCTGTGGGAAGCTCAGAGGGTTCTTGGGGTGCAGGAAAGGTGCATCTGTCTCAAACATGGGGAGATGAGGGATGCCTCAGGTAACAGCTGAGGTCTCAAAGACCTCGTCTACCCAGTTATCAGGGGCTCTAGGTAGAAAGAACAGCACACGCCAAGTCCCAGAAGCCTGAGTTCATGACATGTGTAGGAAATGCCCTTTGGTCTAGTCTGGGCAACAATTCAGAAGAACATCTGGAAATTAATCTGAAGCTTCCCCAGTGAGCCTTAGCATGAGAAGGTTTGACCTTTTAACTGAAAGACAGTTGGAAGCATTGAAACGTTTTAAGCAGAAGGATGAGCTGGTCATCACTCACACTCAGTAAGGTAGGCCTTGTTCCTCGGAAGTTCCAGGAAGTGTCTGTATATTGCCATCACCTCTTAGATTATGAGGGGTCAGATGTGCAGAGACTTTGGTAACTTGCTAAAAGTCACACAGCTGGGGAAGTGATAGGATTCAAACCCCGGGGTGTTTGGAATGCCCAAGTTTGCATTTAGACGGGTGAGGAAGGGGATGTGGGGTGAATGGCTACTTCCAGGAGACCAGATAGGATCAGTTGAAGTGTCTGGCTGAGTGGCAGATACTGGCCAGTGGAATGAAGGGAAGTGGAGAGTGGATGGGCACCGGTAACTGACTGAGGCGGGTAGGA
This sequence comes from Galagoides demidoff, assembly GCA_963574575.1. Lineage (NCBI taxonomy): Eukaryota > Metazoa > Chordata > Mammalia > Primates > Galagidae > Galagoides > Galagoides demidoff. The sequence goes on along the minus strand of CAUYQV010165287.1, from coordinate 6,883 downwards.
CCCTGGGTCTGGCATAGGCAGCAAAGTCTCCCCATCCCTTGATCCAAACTCTCTGGGAAGAAGGCAGATTTTGCCATTTGTTTGGCCAAGAAGCCCAAAGTCCAGTTGAGCTGGAGTCACAATCAGATCAGGAAGAGGCAGGTCCAGAAGGGGTGGCCAGGATTGGTAGAGAGTGGGGAGTGAGCACACATGTGTGGATGTGGGTGATCCCTCTGTTAGGGGGGAGGGACGCATGCTGGCTCAGCTGCCCTTTAGGGCTACCTCTGCTCACCCAGGCCATGGGAGAGCATCGCCCTTGATGACTTCTTAGGGTTGTTGGCAGGTAAAGGTGGGACAGCAGGTCTAACGTGGCACACATGGGCCTTAGGAATATTTGGCCCTCCCTTACCTGGGCCTCTCACTGAGTTCTGGCCAATTGTTCTAACCTGACCCCGGGCACTGGCCTTGCCTCATGGATTCCCTGGGTTCTGTGGGTGCAGAGCTCTGCCATTATGTGGGACCATCATTTCAGATGGGGCCTCTAGACTTCGGCTCCTGCATGCTGGGCTCCCTTGGAGGGGTCAGCCTGAAGCCCACTGATAAGGTTCCCTAACAAAGCCTGAAAGTTCAGAGCAGCCTCCAAATATCTCCTTGGCTCTCAAGTGCTGGGAGTTGGGGGTTAGAGGGTATCATAATTTTCTTTGTTTTGGGGGAGAAAGAAACAGAGGCTTAAGAAGATCTAAGCAGTCCAGTCATAGAAAGATAATGTGGGACGTACATCATAATTTAAAACTTACTACTAAGCACAAATAAAAACAGGTGAATAATTCAAAAAATTACCTAACCCAGTATAGCCAAAACATTATCAAAATGTAATCAATGTAACTTTTATTAGAGATATTTTACTTTTTTTCATACTGAGTTTTTAAAACCCTGTATGTATTTGACACAAGTTCAGAAGCCATATGTGGCCAGTGGCTCTATCAGACAGCACAGTTCTGGCAGCTTGCCAAGGTCACTGTCAGCTAAACCCAGGCATTTGGGGGGACAGCTCAGAAAGCCCCAACCCTGCCTTTCTAACATGACTTCTGCAGTCGCAGCTTGCTGGTGGCCTGCTCAGGGCCAAAGGAAGCTCTGCTGCCCTTCTGCAGCTGATCCTACCTGGGGCTTTTTCCTCAAGCAGCCCTTTGGCTATCCAGCCCCAAAGGCTGTCCACTTGTGAGGAACAGGTGACCTGTGTCCTGCAAAGGGCTGTCAGAATTAATCTGGGTGCCTGCTGGCTGCCCACCCCCTTAACGAGGTTCCAAGTGAGCAGCACTATGGCCTCATGCGTTCAGGTAGCCTCAGGGTGACCTGTGGACCACGATGGTCCCTTGCCAAAACCAACATCCAAAATGCAGCAGGAGGTCACCTTCCAGGCCAGGAAGGGAGCTGCAGGATGTGGCTGCCTGAATCCCTGGCCCAGATCCTTGCCAAGGGGCTGCTCTAAGGCCATCACTTAGCTAGGTTTCCTGGAAGATCTGCTCTGCCTGCCCACCCCCAGGCTGGGGCACAGGGGCATGTGGGTCTGTCTGCTGTGACCTATGTTGGCCAGCACCCACTCCCTGCCTGAGTGGGAAGAGGGAGGGACCCAGGCATGGCCTGCCTGCAGTGCATACCTCATGGAAGGACAAAGGATGCCACATAGGTCCAGGAGGCCCTGGGAGCTTCCTACTCCTAAGGGCCAGGCTGGCAGCGGGGCTCCCTCTTCGCTCCCCGAGGTCAGGCTTTCTCCTAGACCCTCTGGTGCCTATTCAGCCCGAGGGCCAGTCCTAACAGAGCCTGACTGTGTGGCTGAGCTGTGTTTACTTACACATTTGCCAGCTCCCTGCTGGGGCTGTTTCTTCAGCCAACCAAAAAGAATTGTTTTTCTTTTTTCCAACTGGGAACCCTTGCTTGGCTCCAGCATGATGGTAGAGTTTGTAACTTAGACCTCAGCAAAACTAAATATAGTTCCGCCTCCCAGACGGCCTCATTTGGGATCCCTGGGGGTCTGGGCTCTGTGCTTTCTTTCCAAGGGGGCAAATTGGAGAGGGGGTCAGAATATGACTGTTATCGCCACACCGGAGCCCTAGCAGTGGGGGATGGTCACGAAATGGCCTCTGAGGGTAGCTGGTTAGTTGGCCATCTCCTCAGATACCCCTGGCTCTGTATGTGAAATTGAGGTAAAATGAGCCATAAGCAGTGTGAGGCCAGGTGCGATGGGACAGCTCAGACACAGGAGCAGGGAGACCTGAAGGAATTGAACCACATCATCTTTCTTCTTTGGGCCTCAGTTTCCCCAGCTGTAAATAGTGTCTCTCCTCCTGGGCTCACAGGGTTGTCATTAGCACTGACATGAAACTACTCGATGGAAGGGAGCTTGTCACAGGCTGAGAGTCAGGAGAGAGGTCTCAGAATTGGCTTCTAGAGGTGGCGTTCTAGGGAAGAGACAAGCATCTGAGAATTTCTGCCCTGAGCAGGGCAAAGTGGAGGGAGAGACAGCTGGGGGCCTGCAGGCGTCACACGCAGAGGGACAGGATGGGAGGGCAGTGGGACCACTGTGCTGCAGGTGCACCGGCACTCACTGGGCCTCTCCCTGCAGCTGATGATGCAGTACCTGTACTACGGAGGGACGGAAGCCATGCAGATCCCCGCCGCTGACACCCTGGAGGTGAGTGCCGGGGACCTGGACCGTGTCTCCCCTGACACCTGCTGAGTCTCAGCCCCACTCCCAGCTGGTGGGCAGAGGTAGCCTCTGTGAGGAGTTCATGGTTTCCCATGAGTCCTGTCTCTCCATCTGACAGGATGAGCTATTCTAGGAGACCAGGAGTGTATACACGGGCCACACCCAGGGTTAGAGAGTGATGCCCTGGTGGGGGAGTGGGGGGGTAGGTCCAGGAGGATCAGAAGGTAGATAAGCTTAAGGGCTGGTAGCTAGCAGGGCCCACAGCCCCTAGAGCTGACCATGGGTACAAGACCTGCTTTGTCTTCCTGCCAGCTGCTGTCAGCTGCCAGCCTGTTCCAGCTGGATGCCCTGCAGAGGCACTGTGAGATTCTGTGCTCCCAGACCCTCAGTGTGGACAGCGCTGTGAGCACCTACAAGTACGCCAAGGTAAGGGCCACCACCCGGTCTACTCCCCTCAGCCTCACTGCTAGCAGTAGGCAGGGATATGCAGGTGGCCTGGCTACTGTCAAAGGCAGTGAGAAGCCCTTTGAAACCAGGGCCTGCCCTCCCTACTTTGCCCTGAAACCCACAAGCTTCTTTCCAAAGTGCAAAACTGAGTCACTCCCCTACCTAATCCCACCGAAGGTTTTCCATACCTTACGTAAGACCAGCTCTTTGTCATCAGCTGATATTCCCAGGCCACCCTTTCACTCTACCACAACACCAGTTTTGTCTCCTTCACAGCCCTGACCACCATCTGCAATTACCTTGCTTGTCTGGTCAGTTGCTTTGGGTCCTGTACCCCTGCTGAACATCAACAGCATGGCAGAGACCTTGACCTTAGAACCTAGTGCCCAGTGCCTGGCCGAGAGCAGGTACTTGATAGTTGTCAGATGGAGTTATTGAGCATCTGCCTGTGAACCCATGTGCTGGGTGCTGGACCATCCCTGTTCAGTCAGTGGGAAAGGGGGCTTCCAGTTGATGGGGATGACTGCCACTTAACAAGGCAGTATGAATGACAGTGTGATACAGGCAAAGAAAATGATGGGCGCCAAGACTCAGTAACATTCCTGGTGGCACAGTTGGGATTTGAACCCAAATGGTGCTTCTCCAAGGAGGTGGTTATGGAATTCAGATAACAGGAGGGGGCCTCAAGATGCAGAGATAGGGAACACTTCCCCCAGGACCAGGTAAGGCTTAAGCAGGACCTTGGCCATGGGCAGGTTATACTTGGGAGCGAGGGTTGGATGGGTGGGGCAGTTTCAGGTGTGGCAGGGCTAACCCTCCGCTCCCTGCCCCTGCAGATCCACAATGCCCCAGAGCTGGCCCTGTTCTGTGAGGGCTTCTTCCTCAAGCACATGAAGGCCCTGCTGGAGCAGGACTCCTTCCGGCAGCTCATCTACAGCCGCAGCAGCAAAGTCCAGGGCCTGGATCCACTGCAGGACCTGCAGAGCACCCTGGCTGAGCGGGTGCACTCTGTCTACATCACCTCTCGTGTGTGAGGGGGCAAGGGATGACTGGCCAGCACCAGAGGGATGGGACAGGCTGCCAAGGCTGAGAGCAGTGTGCTGGGGCTTGTAGACACGCAGGGCCCCTCCAGGTGGTGGGAATGGTTGGAGGCCCTCTTGGAGTCAGGTTCACAGTAGGCTCGGTTTCTCTCTCCTTCCCCAGCTGCCTGCTCTGGTGTTGATCGGTCCTTGGGTAGACAAATAAGCCCCAAGCCCCCCATCACAAGGCAGCCCACCCTCAACTCCTCTGCTCTAGAGCTCACCAACCACTAATGAGCGAAAGCGGGATGAGGACAAAAGGTGGTCCTTTGGTCTCACAGTTTGCACCTTGAAGGCCCCAAGCACTTACTCTGTGCCCTGTCCCTTCCTGCATGCCAGCAGCTGGTCCTGAATCACCTCTGCTGCAGTGCTCTGATTAGGCCTCCAAGCTTCAGCAGGCCCTACATCCTCAGTAAGCTCAGACCAGGCCAACTGGGCTCCTGGGGCAGGGAGTCCTGATGAATGTATAGAATGCATGTGCTGTCTGGGCCCCAGGCCGTGTAATTCCAAAGCTGGCATCTGTTTTCCTAACGTCATGTAGGAAAGTCTGCCCAAATTCCTGGACTCATTCAAGGCTTTGAAAGACTTGATCTGAGCTTCCAGGGGGCTAGGGATCCCCACCCAGAGGGCCACTTCGAGTCCCCATCTTCTTTGGTGTCTGGGTCTACAGAGGCCCACCCCTTGGGACTACCAGCTTGCTCAATAGAGGGCAGTTGCCCAGCTGATGGCCTCTGAGGGCAGTGTGGGGATGCAAGTGGGTTACACTGTAGGAGTCTTGGTGGCCTCAGCTCTTGTTTTGCTGCTGTTTGGGGGGCCAAAGTAACCCCACACCTATACCTAGGTTGCCTCTGTGGGCTCAGAAAGCAGAGCCAAAGTGTCCTCCCTGGCAAGTTTCACAAGTTTCCTTTGAGGATTATAGAGCTGGCAGGGCTGCACAAACCTGAGGGACAAGGACAGGACTGTGGTGGACAGGAAGGGCTAGGAGAAGAGGCTCTCCTGCCCTGTCCCCTGCCCCACACCCTTACCTTCTATGGGCTTGGAGCACTCTCTGACACCTGTCATATTTATGGGCCAGACACTGGGGGAGCATTACGGACAGCTTGCACTGGGTGTAGGCTACTTCAGCTGTCTGGCCACATTAGAAACTATTTATTCACTAAAAGCCCCAGGCATTTCAGAAGGTGTCACCTGGGCCACCTTGAAAAGCCCCAAGGGGCTTGCAATCTTTGGAAATATTTTTGACTAGCTGCTTGAGCTGGATGTACAAAGGAATAGGCGTTATTTTATTGCTGTAATATTGTATGATACTTTAACTGTACATTAATGTTGTCACTTATTGTAAATGTACCATGGTTTTATTAACAATAAATACCCATTAACAATGACCTTGGCCTTGCTCCTGGCAGAGGGTTGCTTAGTATTCAGGACTGGGGAGGAGTCCATTAGGACCAGGAAGAAATCCCAGAGCCTATTCTGTGTAACTCAGCACTCCTCTTATTTCAAAGGGAAAGACCCCTCCCCCCAGCAAAGCTGTTCTGTGGCCACCCCACACTCACCTCTCCCCAGGACCTAAGCCTGGATCTATCCCCTCAGCCACCACAGCAGGGACCAAGTACTCCCCTCATTGAGTTGTCCTATCTATATATGAAATGAGGTGGACGATGATGGTGATATAAAACCGCTCACATTTACTAATATTAAGCACGTGCGTGCCATTGAGAAGGACAAGACCCAGATGACAGAGGAATAGGACATCTCTGTGCCCAGGCCCCTCCACGGCTTCTTACATGGGAGTTGAGTACTTCTGTAAACCCCAGCACAGACCAAAATGGTGTAGCCCACCGAAGTGGGGGCAAGGCCTTCACCTAGACCTGACCTGACAAAACGTACCTGTCCCTGTGTGGCTGCTGCCTCCAAGTCCTCCTGAGCCAAGCTGGCTCTGCCACCACCAGGACACTGGTGGGAGGAAGGGAGGGTGGCCAGTCATAACTTGGGCCCAGCAGTTTTCTGGGACTTGGTCGTAGTTGTTTAAGGTTTAAAGTTCAAGAAGAAATTTTTTTTAAAAAAAGGTTCCCTGCCTGGGGCAGGAATAGAAGAAATTTCAAAAGTGGCCAGGAACCTGATCCAGTTCAGGGGATGATTTTTTGGCTTTGCTGGTGTGGGCAGCCATGCAGGGATGCCTGGACCTGTGGTGCCCCCTGGGGGCCAGAGGGTGGAGTACACGTACACTGTCCTGTGCAGAAGCCAGCGAAGGTGCTGGGATGGGGGTGTCCTAATGGGCTACTCTTCAGAGGTCTGCGTCCAACAAGTTCCCTCTCTACCCCCAAACCTCAGTCAATGCCCAGCCTAAAAGGCAAGATCTAGCTACACTAGTTCCAGATCTAGCTCCAATAGTTCCACCATTTTCTTTTCTCTTTTGGCAGGGTAGGCAGGGGTTAAAAGGAAGAGGAGGTATGAAGGGAGGCTGGGGGAGAAGGTGTTTGTGTGAAGCAGGATCACACTTTTTTTTTGCAGTTTTTGGCCAGGGCCGGTTTTGAACCTGCCACCTCCAATATATGGGGCCAGTGCCCACCTTTGAGCCACAGGTACTGCCCCAGGACCACACTTGAACAAATATTTAAGTTAAATAATTAGGGGAAAAAAATGTACACACCCCTATTATGAAATTAAT
>CAUYQV010165283.1:0-10312 GCA_963574575.1 Galagoides demidoff | reverse complement strand
GGGCGCCTGTGGTCCCAGCTACTTGGGAGGCTGAGGCAGGAGACTCGCTTGAGCCCAGGAGTTGGAGGTTGCTATGAGCTGTGATGCCATGGCACTCTACCCAGGGGGATAGCTTGAGGCTCCGTCTCAAAAAAAAAAAGGCTCGGCGCCTGTAGTTCAACTGGCTAAGGCGCCAGCCACATACACCTAAGGTGGCAGGTTCGAATCCAGCCCAGACCTGCCAAACAACAATGACGGCTGCAACCAAGAAATGGCCAGGGGTGTTGTGGCAGGCGCCTGTGATCCTAGCTACTTGGAAGGCTGAGGCAGGAGACTTGCTTGAGCCCAGGAGTTGGAGGTTGCTGTGAGCTGTGATGCCACGGCACTCTACCCAGGGGGACAGCTTGAGGTTCTGTCTCAAAAAAAAAAAAAGTCCCTAACTTAATCACACCTACAAATTCTCCTTGCCATGTAAGTTTCATATTCACAGGTTGTGGGAATTAAAATGTGTCCATCTTAGGGGAGGAGGCATTTTTCTGCCTACCACATTGCCTTTTGTTCAATGGCATGAAGAGTTCAAAATGACCAGGTAGTGGTCTCAACTTCCAGTTCAATGGAACCATAATTGGGTATCCTGGTAGAAGTAGTCTTCCCTTGAGAACTAAAGCTCTAAACCAAAGATTGCAAAGTTGCAGGAATAAGAAGCACAAATTTTGTGTGTATATAACAAAGAAGAAAGTCACTTGCACTTCCAGCCCTCTGTTCCTGCCCCATGCTTTCTGGAAATGGGAGAAAAACTACCATCTACTGATCTCTGATTCTGATTAGATACTGCATCTTATAGTACAGAACCCTAACCCCTCAGAGGGTTGTCACTCAACTGATGTTGCAATTGAGTTTTTAATAAACCATTTCATAATTCTGTCAGGTTGCTATTTCAGGGTGATAAGATGTATATGGCAAGATTACTGAATACTATCAGTATGAACATGGTGCCTTAGTTTTTTGTTTTTTTTTTTTTTTTGCTGTACAATAAGCTCTTCGTACAGAAGCAGTATTACATAAGATGTCACCATGGTGAATAAGTATTTAGTAAACAAAGAAAAAGAATTCAGTAAATCCAAGAATGATGGTACCAGAAGAAGCATTGTGTACAGGAAAGACAAATCCACATCCAGAGTAAGTGGCTATTCCTGTGAGTAAAATAACCATGTCTTTATCTGTGACGGAAGAGATGTATTGTATCAGCTTGTTACCAGGTGGCTCATTGGCCCCAGAGGGCATACTGTAATATTGAGAATGAGGCTTTGGGTTTTGCAATTGTCATGTTTAGTACCTACCAAAAATGTGTCCAGATCAGCTTTGATGAGAGAAAGTACAATTGCCAAGCCCATTTATAACCTCTGTTCTTGACTCATGACCACTTTGTTCATGATTCCAGTGGACACTGAAGGATCTTGGGAAAGCGGTGGTAGGCATTCACAGAAAAGGTCATCTTGTCAAGATGATTTTTGAGCAGCACCTCCACAATAGCTGACATTTGGTGAGTATTCACAAAGGACACAAATATCTCCACACCTGTGGCCTTACAGAAGATTAATCTATACTCTTCTTCCCCAATTTGTTGCCAAGCCTCCATCTTGTTTCTTCCAAGTCCCTGAGCATCCAAACCATTAGCCACTACAAATCATTAAAGACTCATAACTTCTGGTCTTCTCTGCTGATAGGCAAAGTGGGTAACTAAGTGCACTGCTCAAGTTTTGTCCCTTGAGATTTTCTTCCTAAATGCCTGTCTGTGTCACCCTAGAGGGATTCTTTAATGCTGTGGTCATCCACTTTGAGGTGGTGCCAGCATATTATCTAAACTATCTGTCAATCAGACCTGAATTTTTTTCCCAGTTGCTTTGTGATGGGAAGCTTCCGATGGAAACTAAATGTGGATTGAAGGAGAGGTAGCAATGCAACAGGATTAGATACCACTGGAGATATTGAAATATAAAGAGGGAAATATGTTTCAGGAAGTAGCACCTAACACTTTAAAAACTTACTCTATGCCAAAAAATATTCCTCGTGATTATATGTAATAATTCATTTAATCTTAAAAACAACCCTGGAAGATAGCGTTTTTGTTAACATTCCTGTTTTATAAAGAAAAATACCAAGTTACGTCAATAATGCAAGGTGATCCAACTAGCAAATGTGTTATTATGAAGCTGTGAAGTCTAACTCCTAAGCTTATGCTCTTAACCACCACTCCATACCTGAAGCCCTTAGCACCCCTCGGTATTCACCATATTCCCCAGACCTTGCACCAAGTGACTACCACTCCTTCCAGGCTTTGGACCACTTCTTGCAAGGAAAAAATATCAATTCTCAACAAGCTATGGAAAATTCCTTTTGTGTTTTCATCACCACTTGCACTCCAGGCTTCTTTGCTGCTGGTATAGACAAGCTACCACTAAGATGGTAAAACTATGTCAATAGTTTAGGCATAACTCTTGATTAATTGTACTGCTTTTTGTTTGAGATATAATAAGCTAAACCTTTGATTTGAAATCGGTCATTTCATAATTAATTACCTGATACTAATGGCAAGAGCAGCAATCTGTTGGTAGCTATTGAGGTCCTTTGGCGCCATCTGCTGTCGATCCAGGGTTGGTCATTCCAAATTAATTTGGATGCCTCTAGTTGATCATTTTTTCTTATTTAGTAAGACGTACATGCATATAATGCTTTCTTCTTTTCCTTTTGGGTCATTTATTCAAATGAGGAGATTGAGACTATTTGTCTCACATAAACTATAAAGTGAAAGGCAGATGATCATGACTCCAAAATGAGTCCAAATATGGGACAAAAGAAAGTGTTACTGTGCATCCCTGTTTGAATGTTGCCGTGTGATCCTAACACAGTCCCAGTGACCTAGGATACTCCGGTTTTAAGAACTGTCAAAAAGTAAGAGAACTAAAAATATACAGTAGTGGTGATTGTGTTAGTTTTAGCAGCTATCAGATATTGTTCAAAGAGTTAGCACAAAAACTTTTTTAATTGTTGAAGCCCAAGTAATTAAACTCTAACAAAAAGTGGTGTAAGTTCTGCCCTCTGGGAGTAAGTGTTTCTTTATTTGAAACTTTTATCAAGTTAGGTAGATTTAATAACACAACTTGAGACAAAAATTTCTTTCTTTGGGAAATTTAAACTATTCAGCAGGGATCAGGGAATGAATTCCCAGACTGTTAGAAAAATTCATCTAGAGTAGAGCTTAGAAAAGAACAAAAGATATAACCCTGCGGGGGAGCCCATCCTCAAAACAAGAGACTTCTTGCCTTAGCCACAGAGTAAATATGTGATGTGCTGGAATTCCTAGGACAGGTGTTTAAGCATCTTATCCTGAGGTTTTGAATGGGTTTTTTTCCCCCTGATTCAACAATTTCTTTTCTAAAATAAAATAAAAGGCTTCCATGTGATGTCTAGTGTGTCCAACCTTAATAACTCATCTAATGTTTGAACAAGTTGTTACCAGCCACTGTTAATGTGAATGGCCATTTCATTCAGGGTGCTGCTGGTCAGGCCCTAACAAGACCAGATGAGCCTATGTGCTGACATCTGGAGATTATTTATTCACTTCCAAGGTCTACTGTCATAGATTTGGTGAGCTGGACTCCATGGTACCGGCCAAGGATTCAGAGCACTCAGTGCACCCAATAAAATGTTAACTACAAATTTAGTCTAGAATAAAAATACTTTGAAGCAATAACCACTTTAAGAAATGAAGATATTGAGAGGCACCTGTGGTTCAGTGGGTAGGGTGCTGGCCCCATGTACCAAAGGTGGCGGGTTCAAACCCAACCATGGCCAAACTGCAACAAAAAAATAGCCAGCGTTGAGGCAGGCACCTGTAGTCCCAGCTACTTGGGAGGCTGAAGCAAGAGAATCGCCTAAGCCCAGATTGCTGTGAGCTGTGTGACACCACAGCATTCTAATGAAGGTGATAAAGTGAGACTCTGTCTCTACAAAAAAAAAAAGAAAGAAAGAAAGAAAGAAATGCAGATACTGGCTTGGCACCTATAGCTCAGTGGCTAGGGTGCCAGCCACATACATCGGAGCTGGTGGGTTCAAATTCAGCCCTGGCCTAGCAAACAATGACAACTACAACCAAAAAATAGCCAAGCATTGTGGCGGACACCTGTAGTTCCCCCTATTTGGGAGGCTGAGGCAAGAGAATCACTTAAGCCTAAGAGTTTGAGGTTGCTGTGAGCTGTGACACCACAGCATGCTACCCTGGGTGACGGCTTGAGACTTGGTCTCAAAAAAAAAAAGAAAGAAAGAAAAGAAAAGAAGATATTAATTAAATAACTTTTTTAACCTATGAGGAGAAATCTGTTTGTCATATACTATGATGAGTAATAACATTGCTGATGTTTACTTTTACTGTGAAAATAAAAAGTAACAAAGGGAAAGGGGGGGCAGAACAGTTCTTTGATGAGAAGTCCTCGCTGTTCTCCAGAATTACTGGCTCTTCTGTAAATAAAACTGTTGATCTTTTATCCATGTCTCCTATTGATTGGCTTGGGTGACAGGCAGACAGACTCCTTGGTCCAACCACAAAGTGAGGGTTTGTTTTCCTATACAAATGAATAGTGAGACTCAAGCTTTGGCCTTGAGCAATTTAAAGGTCATGGTGTCCTTGATAGGAACTGGCTTCAGTCTGGAGCTGCATGAGTTTAACTCCTGGAAAAAAAAAATTATTTATTCTACAAACTTTCTATTTTTTATTTATTCTACAAACATTCTGAGTCTGAGAATCAGAAATAATTTCAGGATCTCAAGGGAAGTCCAGCCCTTTGATTAAGAAGTTGTATCTGCAGAGGCCATGTATCTCTAAAGAAAAGAAGTGGATAGACTGAATACAACGGTAGAGAACCCATGACCTTGGGGCTGCATATGGCCTTCTGAATCCTTGAGCACAGCCTTTTGACTAAACTCAAATTTTATTAAAAGGATTAATCCTTTTAATAAAGAGATTTGTTCTGTGAAGTTTGGATTTAGTTGAGGGGTCTAGAGGGCCACATGTAGCCTTGAGGCTGCAGATTCCTCACCCCAAGACTCTTAAAGGCTGACTGCAATTGGTCACTATAATAATAGTCCTCGATAAATCATACTTCCCTGTGTCCACATCTCTTTTTAATGGGTCATTTCTTTTCTTCCCATTAAGGGATGAAGTCTATTTCTTCATACTGTTGATTCTGGGTTGGTCTTAAAATTGTTCAAGGCCAAAGCCTAAGTCTCATCTTCTCTCCCTGCCAATGTCAGCCCATGCCATGTTCAACTGAACCTGCTGTCTCTCACTGATCACCACGAAGAGATGACAGCTAGTGACTTACAGTGAAAGGACTTGGAGTAAAGGGTCTTATGGTGACAGCACAGTGCACGTCATGACACTCAAGGAGGGCAGAGGATGTATAGAGCACATGTAAGACCCTCATTATGCCACTGAGCCTGCATTATCACTGTTGAGGCCCTAGGAAATTTTAGCCTTGGGTGTAAGGATCGTCACAAAGTGATGCTATGGACGCCCCACAGTCCAGTTCCAGACAGGAGAGAAGCCCATAGGGGTCAGGTAGCCTCAGTTATGCAAAAGCACACAGGACAGACAAAAAGATAAATACAAGAGTCTGGGCAGTGGCTCACACCCATAATCCTGGCACTCTGGGAGGCCCAGGCAGATAGACTGGCTGAGCTCACAGGTTCAAGAGCAGTCTGAGCCAGAGCAAGACCTCCCCCCCATCCCTGCCTCTAAAAATAGCCGGGCATTGTGGTGGTACCTGTAATCCCAGCTACTCAAGAGGCTGAGGCAAGAGAATCTCTTGAGCCCAAGAGTTTGAGGTTGCTGTGAGCTTTGACACCATAGCACTCTATCAAGGGCAACAAAGTGAAACTCTGTCTCAAAAAGAAAAAAAAAAAAAGATAAATGAAACCAAGCAGATTGGTTGGGCTGTTTAGAAGCCCAGACCCAGATCGTACATGACACAGGTTTGAAGGCAGCACATGATAAAATAAATAATTTGCTTCGACCAGTAGTAACAGGTGGCAGAAATGAGCTTATATAAGATCCCGACACTTGGTCTTCAGAGGCCTTACATTTGCTGCTCTTTCCTTTCTGACATCCTAAGACCACCATGCTGTGCAGAAGCCCAGACTAGCCTAGTGAAGAATTCTCCACCTGGAAGAGAATTGAACTGGCCTAGACAACAGCCAGATGTGTTATGGAGACCAACGTGCAGCAGTCCTACCCTGGCTGAGCCATCAGATGACTGCGGGCAGCCCTGTGAATGTTCTCAGGTGCGTACAGCAGAAGAGCCACCCAGACTGCCAACCCACACAATCATGACATGTAATTATTGTTATATTTTAAGCCACTAAATTTTGGAATGGTTTTCATGAGGCAAGAGACAACTAATACATCTCCCAACAAAATTTAAATAGCAAACCAAACTCTGAATGCTTCAAGTACCCTAACACTTTAAGAAAAACTTTCCTAGTTGGGAAATGAGAGCAGTCTTCATGTTACCACTCCAATTTCCCCAAATATGTTAAACACATGAGTATCTCCTGTGAACAAATAGTTCATAAAACTAAATCTTTTTGATGTCGAGACAAGGTCTCACTCTGTTGCCCCAGCTAGAGTGCAGTGGCATGATCATAGTTCACTGCAATCTCAAACTCCTGGGCTCAAGTGATCCTCTTGCCTCAGCCTCCTGAGTAGCTGAGATTACCTCCCCATGCCACCACACCTAGCTAATTCTTCAAATTTACTTTGTAAAGACAAAGCTGGTCTCAAACTTCTGGGCTCAAGCAAAAAACCTATCAAAGTACTGCGGTTATAAGCATGAACTACCATGCCTGGCAAAGTAAAGCTTAAAATGATAATTTTCTACTTAAGAAAAGCATTTTTTTTTTGAGACAAGAGCCTCACTATGTCACCGTGGTAGAGTGCCATAGCATCACAGTTCACAGCAACCTCAAACTCTTGGGCTTAAGCTATTCTCTTGCCTCAGCCTCCCAAGTAGATGGGACTACAGGTGTCTACCGCAACGCCCGGCTATTTTTGTTGTTGTTGTAGTTGTCATTGTTTGGCAGGCCCTGGGCCAGGTTCAAACCTACCAGCCCCAGTGTATGTGGTGGTGCCAAGAAAAGCTTTTTTAAATGAGGTAACTTTGAAGTATAAATTGTTTGGTTAAAGTTAATGCTCAATTGACATGAAAAAATAAAACAAACACATATGAATTAGTGTAAAGTAATAAATTATTATTAAATATTCCTGTTCTCTAACAAAAACACTTCATCTCCTTTTAAAAGTTTCTGTACAGAAATACAGGAAATCTTGTTTTGGTTTAATGACCTCAGGATCCCTGCTATGTTATAAGAAAAGTACCCAAAAAAATACAAATGAAAAAAAAAAAATACAAATGGATGATTAGTTACCATAAAAATGCTAATAGCAAATAAAAATAAATCCCATTCAAATATTTGATATTTAAATCATTGAAAGGGACTTTAACAATTTTTTGTTCCAAGATCAAAAACTTAGAAGTTATAAAGACATAATAAATAAAATTAAATTTTAATCCAAGTTCTTTTAGATAAAAGTAAATAGATTTGTGAATTTTGGACATATAAGAATTCTATATATAGGCTCAGCACCTGTGGCTCAAGTGGTTAAGGTGCCAGCCACATACACCTAAGGTGGCGAGTTTGAATCCAGCCCGGGCCCACCAAACAATGATGGCTGCAACCAAAAAATAGCCAGTGTTGTGGTGGGCACCTATAGTCCTAGCTACTTGGGAGGCTGAGGCAGGAGACTCGCTTGAGCCCGGGAATTGGAGGTTGCTGTGAGCTGTGTGATGCCATGGCACTCTACCCAGAGGGACAGCTTGAGACTCTGTCTCAAAAAAAAAGAATTCTATATATATTCTTTTTTTCACAGTGTCAAATAAATGCAAATGCTGCATTACAGCTTGTACAAGACTTTGGACTTTTCTTTCTAAAAGACTAAATGAAACCTCCTAAATTATATCTGTCTGCGTAGCCCCTATGGCTCAGAGGAGTGGGGCGCCGGCCCCATAGACCAGAGGTGGTGGGTTCAAACCCGGCCCCGGCCAAAAACTGCAAAAAAAAATAATAAAATAATATAAATTACACCTGTCTTAAAGTTAAGCTGTTCTTACCTTTGTCATTATTTAAGAGTATGTAATGTATATATGAGTGCATATGGGTGTTTAAATAATTTGACTTAATTAGTATTTAAATTTATTATGAGTAATCAGTATAATAGGGTTTTCTTAACATTAGTCATTACTACAAAGTTGGAAGACTACAGAGTGACCCAAATACACAATCTAGGTAAAATTTTTAGATGCCACATGTCTGAGATAAATTTGGATTATCAACAGTAATTGTATTGTTCATAGATGCTAGTTTCAATATAATTTCAAAACTCCCAAGATGGGCAATTTGTTTCTCCAACAGCCAAGAAGGAAGTGTTGAGTTTGGCATACCCCTCAAAGACAGTAACCATCGTGGCTTCCAGTGCTTTGACCAAACCTCAGATGCACGGCCTCCTGGTGCATGGACTCATGTTGTTGGAGCATTTGCTGTATCCTTAGGCATCACAGCTTTCTATGTTTGCTATGACTGAACCAAGAAAAAAGGCACATGCAGATTTCTACAAAAATTATGATTCTATGAAATATTTCAAGGAGATAAAGAAGATTGGTATCTCTCAGAGTGCAAAGTAATTTTGGAATATAAAGAATTTCTTTGGGATGATTTATACATAAGTTTGTCACTGACCTGTGTTCCTGAGCTGTGAATATGAGTGATAAATAAATAACAAAAAAAGAAGAAAGAAAATCCCAAGATGACATTAGAACTTTGGATTAATATAACACTAAAATGATTAATTAACTTATCTCAAGATTTTATTTTTGTTGAGACAGACCCTCACTATGTCACCCTGGATAGAGTGTTATGGCGTCACAGTTCACAGCAACCCCAACCTCTTGGGCTCAAGCAATTCTCTTCCTTCAGCCTCCCAACTAACTGGGACTACAGGAGTCCACCACAATGCCTGGCTATTTTTTGGTTATTGTCATTGTTGTTTAGCAGGCCCAGGCCGGGCTTGAACCTGACAGCTTCTGTGTATGTGTCTGGTACTCTACTCACTGAGCTAAGAGCGCCACCCTATCTCAAGATTTCTAATGAAATTAAACTTATATGACTAAGATGCCAAAAGCAAATACAACAGAAACAAAAATAGACAATGGGTCTTAATTAAACTAAAAAAGCTTCTGCACAGCAAAATAAATAATCAAAAGAGTAAATAGACAACCTACAGAACAGGAGAAAATATTTGCAAGCTGTGTCTTACAGAGGACTAATATTCAGAATCTAAAAGGAAACCAACAAGAAAAAGAAAAAAAAAATCTTAAAAAGCATCTTTTGAAAAACATTTTTCAGGCTCGGCACCCATAGCACAGTGGTTGCAGTGCTAGCCACATACACCGAGGGTGGCAGGTTCAAACCTGGCCCAAGCCAGCTAAACAACTGCTACAAAAAAATAGCTGGGGCAGCACCTGTGATTCAGTAGGTGGGGCACCAGCCCCATGTATCGAGGGTGGCAAATTCAGACCCCACCCCAGCCAAACTGCAACAAAACAATAGTCGAGCATTGTGGCAAGTGCCTGTAGTACCAGCTACTTGGGAGACTGAGACAAGAAAATCACCTAAACCCACGAGCTGGAGGTTGCTATGAGCTGTGTGATGCCACAGCACTCTACCAAGGGCAATACAGTGAGACTCCGTCTCTACAGAATAGCTGGGCATCATGGCAGGCACCTGTGGTCCCAGCTACTTGGGTGGCTGAGGCAAGAGAATCACTTAAGCCCAAGAGTTTGAGATTGCTGTGAGCTGTGACACCACAGCACTCTACTGAGGGCAACATAGTAAGACTCTATCTCAAAAGATAAATAAATAAAAAGAAAAACATTTTCAAAAGAAGATATATAAATGGCCAACAAACATACGAAAAAAATGTTCAACATTGAAAACCACAAGTCGGCTCGGCGCCTGTGGCTCAATCGGCTAAGGCACCAGCCACGTACACCTAAGGTGGCAGGTTCGAATCCCCAGCCCGGGCCCGCCAAACAACAATGATGGCTGCAACCAAAAAATGGCCGGGCGTTGTGGCGAGTGCCTGTGGTCCCAGCTACTTGGGAGGCAGAGGCAGGAGACTCGCTTGAGCCCAGGAGTTGGAGGTTGCTGTGAGCTGTGATGC
>CAUYQV010165282.1:0-23774 GCA_963574575.1 Galagoides demidoff | reverse complement strand
CTGTTTCCATATCTTGGTTATTATGAATTGGGCTGCAATAAACATTCTGGTGCAAATGTCCCAAAGGTCAGGCATAGCCACAGTCTACCCAGGCTTCCCAGGGAAGCTGAAGCCCAGGACTTCTAGCTCTAAGCCCCAGGCCTGGCCCACAGTCTGTGGGACCAGTCTTAGCAAGGCCTTTCCTCTGGCACCTGTCACCTGCCCAGCCTGCTGTGCCTCCCCTAGTCACAATGCCCCTGGCAATGACCTTGATGGATCCCTTGGCCCTTCATTAACTGATGCCCTCCTGTACTTCAGCCCTATCTTCCCAGGGAGACTATAAGCTTGGGGACAAGGACTAACTTTTCTTGAAATCTCTGTTTTTTCAAGCACAGTGTTGGTCTTCTGGCTGTCTCTGGATGGATAGATGGATGGATGGAGGGATGGAGGGACAATCGGTCCGTGGTGAATTATATTAAGTAAGGAAACAAAGAAATGATTTTAAAAGGAAGGGAGCAAAGAAAGAGAGGAAAACGTGAATGGAAGTAGAGAAAAAGTGAGTGTGAGTGGGAGAGAAATACTGATAAAGTCAGTTTTACTGATTCTATGCTCAGAAAGGAGGAAACTGAGGCTCAGAGATGGACAGGGATTAGGTATGTCTGTGTAGGCAAGTGGCACCTGCCCAGCCCCTTTGGCAGGGAACAAAGTGTTTTCTGGGCCATAAGCCATTCTGCCCACAGGAGACATATCCTATAAGCCAATTCAGTGCTAAAGGTGTGGCTTAAAAATTCTTGATAAGATTTTTATAACAGATAACTTTATAAAGCATGTAAGTTATGTTTTTAAAACCATGAAGTATCCATTAAATTTCTCTGGTCTATTTCCATTCTTTTCTAGCATTCTTTTGGAAAGAATAAAATAATTACCTAAAACTCCTTATCAGCAAGAGTATCTTAATTAGCAAATATCCTAATAGCTATAGGATCTTTGCATATAGGGTCTGTGCTGTCCCCAGAACATGCCACAAGCACACTTAGCCATGCCCCCAAAACATCCTTTGCCCTCCTTCCTCCCTTTTCTGCCCATCCTGGAAGGTTTTTGTCAAATCCAAATCTGCCCTAAAGCTTTCCTGGTCACCCAGCCCTTAATCTCTCCCTCCCCCCCCTCAGAAGCCGAAACCCTGCCCTACACCCACTCTGGCCATCCCTAGTGATGTGCTGGGAGTGCAGGAGTGGGGGAGTGTCTCCACAGCTGGATGCCAGCGCCTTGGGAACCGCGCCCCTTATCCACTCTTTGGTCCAGCCGCTTCTGCCACCCCTGCTTCTCCCAAGGTGAGCCTTGGCATTAGAACTGGATTTGCTACATATGTGGTGTTCAGCACGTTATCTCTTAATTAATTGATTGATAAGTGAGTACGTGTGAATGAGAAAGACAACCATGCAACCATAAAGAAAGATGGAGACTTTACCTCCTTCATGTTTACCTGGATGGAGCTGGAAAATGTTCTTCTTAGCAATGTATCTCAAGAATGGAAGAAAAAGTATCCAATGTACACAGCCCTATTATGAAACTAATTTATAGCTTTCATAGGAAAGCTATGACCTAACTATAGCCTAAGAATATGGGGAGGGGAGGGGTATGGATGGGTGGAGGGAGGGTGATTGGAGGGATCCCCTCTATGGTTTATCTTACAAGGGTACAGGTGAATCTTTCTAAAAGTAGAATATAAACGTCTTAACACAATATCTAAGAACATGACATAAAGGCTATGTTAACCAGTTTGGTGAAAATATTTCAAATTGTATATGAAAACACCACACTGTACCCCATGATTGCATTAATGTACACAGCTATCATTTAATAATAAAAAAAGAAAGAGTACACTGTACCCCATGATAGTATTAGTGCACACTGCTATGATTTAATAAAAAATATATAAATTTTAAAAAAAGAGAAAGGCAACCAGATATCACATCTGAAAAGCGCAAAAAAGATTAAACCATCTTGAAATAAATCATCATATTCACTCCAAGGACATCTTACAAAAGAGATGTTTTATATCATCTCTTTCTTGATATCTATGAACTAGGAGTCCAAAGACCTGAGAAGGGGCCTAGCATGGTGGCTCCTGCTTGTAATCCTAGCACTCTGGCAGGCCAAGGCAAGTGGATTGCCTGAATTCAGGAGTTCAAGACCAGGCTGAGCAAGAGCGAGACTCCCTCTCTACTTAAAAAAAGAAAAAATAGAAAAACTAGCCAGGCATTGTGGCCTATAGTTCTAGTTACTTGAGAGGCTAAGGCAAGAGGATCTCTTGAGCCCAAGAGTTTGAGGTTGCTGTGAGCTATGATGCCACAGCACTCTACCAAGGGTGACAGAGTAAAACCGTGCCTCAAAAAAAAAGTGAAGACCCGAAGGTGTCCTAAGTCTGCTACTTGCTGGGTGAGTCTGCACCAGTCAACGCCTACTCCACAACAGTGTTGCGTTCTGCTTTGCACCTCGGTCAGTGATGCTCAGCTGCAGCTGAGCGAAGGATGTGTGAGAGGTGGAGAGCAGGAGGGGTTCCTTAACCAGTACAGATGCTCTGGGCAATTTAACTAAAAGCCAGGCAAAGATGGCTAAATAAAGCAGCCACGACCATACGGGGCTGTTTCTGTGCGTGAGATGAAGCTGCGGAGTATCCCCTCCAGACTACAGAGTAATCATAAAAAGGGATCACGCTGTGTGGTGGGCAGTGTCGCCGTAACTGCCTATCAGGTCACAGCCCTGGGTAGTCTCTCTGCTCCAACACAGTCCCAAGGCTGCTCCCCCATCAGAAGACTCACTCCGTTCTGTGAGCCCTGGCTATTTCCACTGGTGGTGCAATGCCCTCTGCCTACCTAAACACCCAGCTCTCAACTCCTGGACCTCAGGCCAGAGCCAAGGGCAGGTCCCAGAGCAAAAGTAGAGCAGGCATGGGGACAGGGCAGGACAGGATGAGAGCTACGTGGACTAGCCCTCCTACCCAAAGCTGAGAGGGTCCTCTGAGGCTGAGGCCTCAGGTTCACTGTCCAGCTCCAATAATGCTCCTGAGAACACAGCCCACCCACTCCCACCCCAGCATTCCACCAGGGCCAAAGCAAAGAGCTTGGCCTACCCAGTAGGGGTTACTATTCTCCACTCTGGGTCCAAGGCCTCTTCATCTTTATTTGCACAAACACTGATAGCTACCACTTTTTGGATGCTGTGGAGCATCATCCTATTGGAGCCTCCTGGCAGTCCCATTTCACTAATGAATCTGCTGAGACCAGAGAGGTCACATGACCCAGACAGGGCACACACTGGAAGGAGCAGTGCAGCTGAGCTCCATGGGAAACACTCTGATTCTGCCTATATATCTTCTCCTGGGATCTGAGATGTCTGTTGCACCTCTGGCCTGGTGCAGCTGCTGGTTGAAGGGATTCATGTTTACCACCAAACACCTGGTGACATGGGTCAGGGCAGAGTCTTTTTCATGGAGGTCTTGGCCTCAAGTAAGAGCCAAAGGGGGGAATAGGTGGGGACTGTGTGCTGGGCAGAGCTCCAGAGTCAGGGTCAGAGTAGCTGAGTAATGGCCAAGGCTCTGCCACTCACCACTCTGTGGCTGGGCCAAGTCACGACCCTTCCTGGGCATGTGTTCTCAACCGATGACTAAGGCAGGGACTTCTCACAGGTTTCTCTGATCAGAGGGGTGGCTGGGGCTGGCACATGGCCTTCATGGCTCAGCCAGTGGAACTCAGGGCATTCTGGACCCTGCTTCGCAGCATGTCTGAAGCCTGGGACATGCCTTCAGTCCACCCTATGTCCCTGTTTGAAACATGGGTTCACTGGCCCTCTACTTTTTCATCCCAGCTCTCCCTAATTCCCATCCCTGGTGTGCTTGGCCCTGAGACCCCATCCCCTGAACCGTCCCCAATATCAGGCCACAGTATGATAGGGGCTGGGCAAGGGAGGAGAAGCTGGAAGGAAAAGAAAAGCAACCACCCAACCCACCAGGCAAGGTCACCAAGGAGGACTGGCTTGGGAGCCTTTGCCTGTTCTCAAGCCACCCTACGGTGGGCACCCACCAGCAAGGTTGAGCTGGGAGCCATGGCCACCACCCACCCGGATTGGGAGGTGCCTGTCCTCGTTGGCCAGGGCCTGAGTCATCCCGTGATAGCATTCAGACCCAGGGAAGACAGACATAAAAGCAAAACCCACAACTTTACCATACTACCACCCCAATCAACCGCCTGCTTTAATCAACCACGTGAGAATCCATAGAAGCATCCAGGGCCGATTTTGCTATGCCAAGAAGACACACTTTATTGGATAAATTTCCAGGAAATCTTGTTTTTTGCAGCACAAAAGCATAGTTAAGTTCAGAAACACAATCCAAGGAGTATTTGGGTAGAAAAAACCTGCTAAGCGGGAGAGTGGGGTCAGGCCCTCTAGGGAAGGGTGCGGTATTTATCAGCCAGGAGCCACAGGGGTATTATCCTCCTTCCTATGGTCCCAGGCCCTGCCCTGGTGGGCTGGCAGGCTGCTCACTGCAGCCGGGACTGAACGTGCTCCCTGGAGATGACCTTCCCATCCCGGATCTCCTCGGTGACGGTGCGGATCTGAGCCTTGACCTGTGGAGCCGGGGAGCAGGGAATGGCCGGAGCGCAGGGCATGGAGGGGACATAAGGAACTCTAACAGCAGGCTTGCACTCCGTGGCACAAGGGTGGGCAGGAAGCCTGTGGAGATAAAACCATGTAGGATGAACTTGGCATTGGGGTTGCTGGACTGAGATTTGTGATAAACAGACTTCGGGGATCAAAGGATACCAGTGGCCTCAGACCAAGTCAGTACCTTTGAACTCCCCAGAGGTGAAAAGATCAGGGTATAGGAATTAAGACCAAAAATTACCAATCTAAAAAGGTACTTGGAGAAGTGCAGTGTGTTGTGTTAACTTGTACCCCTGTGCACTACCAAAGTTTGGGGCTAGAAGGATCTCCAGGGCCTTTGGTTAATCCCTGGTATCAGTGCAATAACGACTTTTGGGGACCAGCACCCCCTCCACAGCACTGAAACCTCACCAGCCTGGCTCTCAGGGCCCAGGCCCACTCACTTGCAGTCCTCGCTCTCCAGCAGCTGGCGGTAGGTGGTGATCTCGCCCTCCAGCCGGGCCTTAACGTCCAGCAGCACCTGGTACTCCTGGTTCTGCCGCTCCAGGTCATAGCGGATCTCCGCCAGCTGGGACTCCACGTTGCTGATCAGGCACTGAATCTGGGCCAGCTGGGAGCCATAGCGGGCCTCCGTCTCTGCAAGGGTGGACTCCAGGGAATTCCGCTGCAATGGGAAAGAGGAAAAACTGCCAAAGGGAAGGAATCCCACCCCAGGAATGACAGCCCTTAGTGTCTATGCAAGGCCCATAATCACACCCTGAGGCCAGAGGGTGCCTGCCCAGAGCCATGGCCAGCTACCAAAGCAGAGGCCATTCACCATGCTGTGTTGGGCCTGCAGCTCGATCTCCAGGGCGTTGACAGTGCGTCTCAGCTCGATGATCTCTGTCTGACAGCACTGCAGCTGCTCTGAGCTGGACACCACCTGCTGGTTCAGCTCCTCGATCTAAAACACAAGAGGGCACAGAGCACAGTCAGACCAGGGCAGCTATTGAAGGGGAAACCCCACCCAGGAGCTTGTGGCCCCAGGCCTCCCGGGCCTCACCTGGGTATTGAACCAGGCCTCCACATCTCGGTGGTTATTCTCCACGAGGGTCTCATACTGGCATCTCATATCATCCAGGACCTTGTTGAGATCCACAGGTGGGGCAGCGTTCACCTCCACATTCAGTCGGTCCCCTAGTTGGCAACGGAGCACACTGACTTCCTGCAGAGAAGAGGCGAGATGGAGAAGGGGTGGAAAGGATGCTGGATTGAGGGTTCGACTAACCAGATTGCAGACTCTCCTCCACCACTTGCCAGTTGTGTAACTTTAGACTGGACACTTAACTTCTCTGAGCCTTGGTCTCCTCATCGACCAATGTAATACCTACCTCCTCCTGGCGATTTGGGAGAGTCAAGTGAAACAATACAAACTCTGGGAAAATAGAATTGCTGCCATCAGCAGTTCTCTGGACGGAGATTTATAACATGGGCAGGAGTGTGGATCTGTGTGACCCTAGGTAAGTGACAACCTACCTCTTTGTGCAAAATGGAGTCAGTAATAGTTTATACCCCCTGGGATTCTTGTAAGGACAAAATGAAATGAGAATGAAATGCATAAGGCTCCATATAGCTCTTGACCAGCAGAGGCTCCCTGAGCGGGATAGGGGTCCTGGTGGGGGGCTGTGGACAGTCATGTGCACCATCCTCACCTGTTCATGGTTCTTCTTGAGACAGAGTAGCTCCTCCCTCAAAGACTCCACTTGGGCCTCTAGGTCAGCCTTGCACAGGGTCAGCTCATCCAGGATTCTGCGCAGACCACTGATGTCGGCCTCCACCAGCTGATGCAGGGACAGCTCCGTCTCGTACCTGCACACACAGAGCCCTGTCAAGTCTGCAGCAAAGGAAGCCACCCACAGTAGGGTCCCTGACTGTCATCCAGCTGCATGGGCTGACTTGGTGTTAAAGTGTGGCACTTTCCCTTGACCTAGAAGGGACCCAGGACCTATACCACATTTTCCCATTTACAGCTCTGCCTGGCCTCATTCCCACCTCACCAGGTCCCAAAGGCAGAGCACAGAGGCAAAGGAGCCACACAGCAAAACTTCCCCAACCAGGCCCACTCACTTGGTCCGGAAGTCATCAGCCGCCAGCTTGGCATTGTCAATTTGCAGGACCAGCCTGGCATTCTCAGATTTGGTCAGCAGAATCTGGGGAACAAGAGGCTTCCCGTAAGCTGAGGAAGGCTGGGCAGTGTGGGTGCTGATGGGGGGATAGCCCAGGTCACAGAGGCCACGTTCCCAGGTACTACCAGAACCTTCAGCCCAGACCCCAGGTGTGGAGGGAGAGTAGACCCCAGGAGGGTCATCACAAGGATGTCAGTGGCCATCATCCTGGCATGTATAACCCTAGAAAGGCACAGCAAGATGGACCTGGATGGTTGGCACAGACCTGGGTTCAGGTTCTGCATTTAACACTCAGCCTGTGTGATCTCAGGCAATTTGCTGAACCTCTCAAAACTCAACTTTCACATCTGTTAAAGGGGTCCAGTGATACCATTCTCTCCAAGATGAGGAATAAGTAAGCCAGTGGATTGGAAAGTACCAGGTACAGTGTTGTTATATCCAGGAGGAGCTTGGGACATGTCTTTCTGTCCCTATAGCTGAGACAGTAAGAGGAAGGGAAGAATGGCGGGCAGCAGGGTACAAGTGCACGTCCCCAGAGAAACCAGAGCCCTACAGAGAAAAGCTTGCCCTGCCATTCCCTTGTGAGAAAGCCTTGGAATGAGACAGACCCCCTCCCAGGAGTCGGGCTACACAGGTGGAGAGGGACCAGATCGCCACTACCTTCTGCTGGAAGTCCTCGATGGTCTTGAAGTAGGACTGGTAGTCCGGGCAGGTGTATGGGACCTGAGACTCACACCACTCCCGGATACGGCCCTCCAGCTCCGCATTCTCCCGCTCCAGCTGCCGCACCTTCTCCAGGTAGCTGGCCAGGCGGTCATTCAGGAACCGCATAGTCTCCTTCTCGCTGCCATTGAAGGAGCCTTCGCAGAACCAGCCCCCACTCCCACCAAAGCTGGAGGGTTGGCACCCAGAGGACAGGTGGGAGGCAGGCCAGCAGCTCCCAAGGCCAGAGAGGCCCAGCCTAACGGAAGAGGTGGACCCCACAGCACCCCCAAAACTGGGGGCCCTGCAAGAGCCCACTGAGCGGACAGAGGACACCCGTGAGATGCCGCCTGCTGTGCCACAGAGGCCCTTGACAGACCCAGTGGAGAAGATCGGGGTGCAGATCTGGGTGGTCATGATGCTCACAGAGGAAGGTGGCAGCTTAGTGAGGAGCCTGGCTTCTGGCTCCCAAGGCCTCTCCAGAGCCTTTATATACACTCCCCATGGGGTGTTGGCATGTCACACATCTTTTACTCTCGGGAAAGCTCACTCTTATCCCAGAAAACTAGTCTCATTAGAATGTGATTTTTGCTACCCATCCAGAATTCCTCGCCTTGTAAAAAAAGAAAAAAAATGTTGAATTGGGTTTGCTAAGTCAGGACTCTCAACTATCGTCATCTTTTAGCAGGAAATGAATTTTATTGCCTCTTGAAAGAGTCTTTTCTCCAGATCCCATGAATCGGGAGTGGCCTCCCAAATGACTTTTGATTCCTGCCTTCCCTGCCTACCTTTCCTCAAGGAGCCCAATCTGTCCACTGCTACCCCCAGCCCTCACTACCGCTCATCTGTGCCTCGACCTCCATGACAAGGAGGGACAGAAGGGAACTACCATTCATGCAGCACCCATTATACGTAGCATTCAGACTTGTAGTTGTTTCATTTACACCTTTAACCATCCTAGGAGGTGGCCGCTACTATCTTCATCTTACCAATGTGGGAAGTGGGGCTTAGAAGGGTTCAACAGCTTGTGCAGGGTGAACAAGTGAGCAGCAGAGCTTGGATCTGAGACCAGGGTTCCCAGACACCAAATCCTACGTCCTTGTCCCACTGCTTCCTCACACAACTGAGGTTAAGTCTGGGTACCCAGAATTTAGGGACACGAGACCTCAGTTCAACTCCTGGCCCTGCCGATACTTTGCCCTGTGGTGCCGAGTAGATCGCTTGCTCCCTGGGATCCTCAGCGTCCTCCTCCAGACAGTAGAAATTGTCACCCTACTCTGCCTGCTTCCCACAGATAGGAGGAGGACCAAACAGGAGCAGAACGGAGAGAATTTTGAAAGCCATTGTGTACAGCAGAAATGCTGGTTGGTTTCAGAGAACAATCTTAGATGACAGTTTATGGATCACGGGGCTGCTGAGGATAGATCTGCCTGGCCACCCTGAATAGGCAGTAACCACATCATCATGGAGCGTCTACTGCCGCTGTGGAATCTGCACGCTTGGCCCCCTGGGTGGGAGCTGAGGTGTGATTCCCTTTGAGGCCCTCAGCTTTTTGAACCTGTGAGAGTAGAATCAGGACCCCAGGATAGCCCACTTTGAGTTTACTGATCCCTAAACAGGTCACAGAGATGGCTAATGGCAGACTCTTTTGAATAAGAAGGAATACAAAAAACAAAGCTGAATACAACCAGACAGTTAAGCAATGAGAAAGGAGAGGCAGGATTCAGGACCAAAAGTAAACCTGGTCCCTCCGCCTGGAAACATGGGCCCTCCCAAGGCTTGGGCAGCCTATTCATGCTCCTCCCACACAGACTGGGTTTGCAAGGCTGGCATTTATGGGAGCGTTTATATGCTTCTAAAGTTGTAATTTGCCAGCCTCTTAAAATGCTTTATAAGCTTCTCTCTGAACTTATGCAAGGAGGATTGGCCGTGGTGAACATGCCCCATCCAGCACAGTGGACACCTCGGTGAGATGTCTGAGAGCAGCTGGTGATGGTCTCCGTGGACACCGGCTCTGTGCAGTCCCTCTTAGGAGTGAAGACAGGGCATTGACCCTCCAGAACAGCAGCTGCCCTAACAACAGTTTCCTCAGAGCCTCCCCACCTCCCCTGCTCTCACAGAGCCTGGGGTTGGACTGTCACAGGGTCTCCCAACCTCAGCACTGTGGACACGGTGGGCCGGGTCATCCTTTGTTGTTTGGGGGCTCTCCTGGGACTGTAAATGCTTGGCAATATCCCGGGACTCTACCACCCTAGGCCAGTGGCAAAACTTGCTCCCTAAAATTTCTACAGATGTTGCCAAATGTCTCCAGTGGTGGTGGGAACCAGCCCCAGTTCAGAGCACTGGCCCGTCAGGACAGAGATGGGTCTATGGCCAGGTCTCCCATAAGCACCCCCACTTTGTTTTCTAGGACAACGGAACGGAGTCTGGCTACATGTGCCCACTCAGGCACATCCTCAATACACCCATGCCTCAACTTACCTCATTTGTGACACAAGGGCTTACCCTGCACCTCAGACCCTGAGGAGGATTTTAGTAAGCCCTGGCACAGCTTCTCTCTGTTGGGGTCTCTGGCTGGTAGGCTTCTGAAGTTATTATTCTCATTTTCTACTTTTTTAAAGCCCTGCACTGTGTCACCTGTATCTGAAACTGACTCTAGGTTTCTCTCAGGGCAAGAGAGTGAGCAGGGGCCTGACGCTCCTGATGATCCCGTCACTCTCACTGGAGCATCGGAAGGGTTGCAGGGGGCTGGAGAGGTGTCTCCAGGGGGAGGACTGTTCCTCCCTGGATCAGGTGACAAGCTAGTCAAAAGGAAAGGTCTTCCAGCCACCCTCAGTGCCCTGCCTTTGTTACATTGAACACTGCCCAGGCTACAAGAGGCTTCCAGGGGGCTCAAGCACATGACCAGACTGCAGCCTCTTTTCTTTCCAAACAACTGTGGGCCTCGGGGTCTCTCTTGGCCTCCAGCATCCACACACCACAAGAATTACCTTCTCAGCCACAGGCTAAATGGTAGCACTAACCCACCGCAAGGGCTGCTCCCAGAAGGGCCCATTCAGAGGGGCAGTGTCAGTAGGACACCAGACGGGCATCCCAGCACATCCAGGACACATGACATCACTGGCCAACAGAGCCAGGGACTTGGCTTTACAGCAGAGGACGCAGACTAGGCAGTAGCCCTACAAATGGGCACCAGTGGGCATAAGATCATTCCAGAAGTCCAAAGGCTCTTTCTTAGAGCAGCCTGCTGGGTTAGGCCCCATCTTTCTGGTTTTCTCCTACCTAATGCCTGTTCCAACCTTGAGGGCCCTACACACAGGGCTCAGGGAATTTCCCACCATAAGAGGCACCTAAAAAATGCTGATCCCATGTCTTAACCTCTCCAGACTCCACCCAATACCGACCCAGAACACCAGGAGACCCACAACTGGTCCTCATTCCCTCCACACAACTGCTTTTTCCTTGTACCAAAAAATTTATCCACGTGAAAAAGTGCTTGGGACCCTGGCCCCTCTGCTAAAAAGCTCAGTTCTTTCTGTATGTTCTGTATCAAATAACCACATCCATAGCTCGTGACAAATCCATTGCCAGTGCAAATCGGATTCTATTATAGTACAGACATGCAGTAACAGGTACACTACGCTGAAGAAAGCATTATAGAAGGTAAAAGAGCTTACAATTAAGACATTTCTAACCACCAAAGAATCCAGGAAAGGTCTTACTTATTCATTGTTGATGGTGGAAGACTCAGGGCCATTCACAAACCTGGTAAGGATAGGGATTGCCAGATTTAACAAATAAAAATATTAAACACACACAGGATTTGGAACATACTTGTACTAAAAAAATTACATGTTGTTTATCTCTGATTCCAGTTCAACTGGGTGTCCTGGCAACCTGTGGTAAGGAAGCATGGCTGGACGCGAGCGGCGGCCAGATAAGACACACCATTCCTTTCCTCCTCGCCCGGTGGTCTGTCACCATGTCTGGCTGTTCTTAGAGACAAACATAATCTGGTTTCCCCTGGAACATCATGCCTTTCTGTCACCTGACATTCTGCTTTTAGTGGCTGCCATTTTTGTCCTCCCAGGCCCAGCAAGCAGGACTTGGAAGTGTGGGGACTAAGTTGTCCTGCCTCCCCTCCTGGCCACCTCAGTGACATTCCACCCTGATCACGCTGCCTTCAGTAGAGTGACTCAGACCTTCCTGAACAAGATTTGGCAAGTCTTTCTCTGCTCCATTTCCCACCTCAATTTCCCACCCTAGCCCCAGCCCCAGCCTATGCCCCAAGCCTCTACCCACCCACTGCTGTCACTCGGCCTCACCAGGCTCACAGCACAATCTGAACATATAGGGACTGAGGAGGTCTTGCCCCATTCCCTGGTTGCCCCTCCTCAGTAAGGGCCCTGGCACTGAGAAGTGGCTCCTCCAAGGCATGAGGGCCTCATGAGGCTCACAGGTCCAGATCTCCAACATTCTGCTCCTGGCCTGGACCTGAATGCCCATTAGGCCTCAGCCTTACCCTGATCAAGCCTCAAAACTCCCACTTTACCAGGTCCAGAGTTTCTCTAGTAATCTCATCTCAAAACACAAAAGTATTTTCTCTGCTCCTAGCTCATGGTTTTGGCAATCGTCAAGGGCTTTGAGATTCTGCTCCAAGTTGCTCTCTTGCCACAGTGAAGACCCAGCGACACTGACCCCAGTCTTAAGCCATACCTGGGAGGATATTCTGAAAGGTCTGAGTTCTGCCATCCACCTCTCAAGGCCATTGCTTTCTCACCCCCAGGGCCAGCTCTACCTTCACAGTTGCCCTGATAACCAGCTCCCATCTAGAAGAGGAAGAGTCCACAGCCTCTTGTTCAGATCCACTGAGGTCCTACCTGACCCCCACCTCCAGCCTTTATGGCCTGGAACATTCCAGAGTGTCATTTTGCTTCCTTGGTGTGCTTGGAGAAGCTGTGGTTTGTGGAGAAGCATGGCCAAGCCCACGGAGAGAAGAGGGCTGGTACCTTAGCCTCATGTCCCCTGGTTCAAGTATCATTTAACTGAACCATAAAGTGAATTTCTCAATCAGCCTGTTTGATTGGATTCAGTAGCCTGCATTTACAGGGGCTGGAGTGCCATCGACCTGACTCTCTTCTTACTGACAAAAAAGCATGTCTGCAAACTAGAGCATGGGCTCCAGGCTATAATTAGCCATGCTGAACACTATGGATTTTACTTTCAAACTGAGATCCTGGGATGAAAGAAGCCACAGGATCATTGTGACTATTCATAAAACTGGGCCAAAAGAATGAATACCAGCTCTGTGCCAACTTCACCAAATACTGCCCCCCAGCAGGTACCTGCACCCACCCATCCACCTGTTCCCTTCCAAACTCTGTGGAAGGTGAGAAAGCATGAAATGCTCCCAATTCTTCTTTCAGACCCGCCGGAGGAGCTGCTTGAAGGGACACAACCCACATACCCTGCTCCACTCCAGCCACCAGCAGCCCAGGAACAACATCCAAGAGAGGGCAGGTGCCCAGGCAGCCCCTGACCCAGTCAGGGAGGAGGGAAGGGCCCCAGCAGCTGAGTAGGAGAAGCTGGAAAGATCCACGATCATACCCCAAAGACACACAGCCCTGCTGAGACTCTGCTTCCTAGTCTTCCCCCTGGCCTTCCCTTGGCCAGGACAATGGGAGTCCCCTTGCTAAGAAGGCCTGGGCCCTCTCATCTCATACACTGGGTCTTCTGTGAGTCCTAAAAAGAGGACCAGAACAAAGGGGCAACAGGCACCAAAGGGGCCTCCAGCCAGGAACTCTGCCCCCAGCCACACCCTGATAGCCAAATACCCAGCTGCCCAGTTCAATACTGGGGACTGGACAGGGCCTGATGCTGGAACCAGGCCTGGGCAAGACTGGGTCTGGGACCCTGCTGCCCCACACCCAGTGCCCCAACAGGTGGCCAAAGAGGCACAGACTCGCTTTCTGGAGTGAACCTGCCCCCTGCAGGGCCCAGGTAGGACAGACACCTTATTAAGGAAGACAGAAGGGCACCAGCCCATTCACTAGGCAGGACCTAGCAGAGAGGGAGGAGACTGCTACTCAGGGCCAGAAGCAGGTGGCAGAAGCAGCCAGGACTTGAGCAGCAATGCATCTCTCTCCACCTTCATAGGGCACCTGCTGTGTGCCAGGCTCCTCCCTCCAGAGCCTGGCTCTGAGGTATGACTGGGTGGGAACATCTCATGGTTGATCCTTTTGTCCCCTGGGCACTGAGGTATGGGAGGGAGCCTCATCTTTTTCCCCCAGATTCTGGAGCTGAACCCTGATCCTTGACAGAGGACCAGTATCAGTCTTGGAAATTGTGTTAGAGCCATGGATCCCAGCTTTCATGAGAGGTGGGTCATTTAACCAGTCTGAGCTTCAGCCTTTCCACATGTAAAATGGGCACAGCAGTGCCAACTCATGAGATTGTAAAATGAAATGAAATAAAGAATGAAAGGAGCTTTGTAGAGCGGAAGTGCTGGGTGCATTACTAAGTTCTTTCCCGCTATCCCCTTTATTCTAGTCTCTCTGGTGCTAACACACATTCATTCACAAATAATCACCTGCACGGAGGTGAGCCAGATGCCCTGGGACAGGGCTGTTTCCTCACCGCTGCAGCACTTGGAACCAGCAAGCGAGCCTGGGTGGGTGGGACACCTAGGTCGACCCCGTGGTGGAGTGGCATTTATAAATCTGCTCTCCCTCCAGTGGCTGTCCCATGCAGATGATTTAGAAAGTAAAGCTGGCCAGACAGGGAAGCTCATGCCTGAAATCCTAACACTCTGGGAGGCCAAGGCAGGAGAATCATTTAAGCCCAGGAGTCTGAGGTTGCTGTGAGCTAAGCTGATTGACTCCACAGCTCTAGCCTGAGCAACAGAGTGAGACTCTGAAGAAGAGGGTGGAGAAGGAGTAGGAGGAAGAGGAGGAGGAGGTAAAACTGAGTCCTAGACAGCAAAAGGGATCCCCACTCCCTGCCTCACCCATCCCCCAGGCCATGGAGCTGGGCCAATCACCTTCCCCTCCCAGCTCAGGGAGACTCCTGGGTTGACTGTGGCAGAAAGGCCTGCCCTTGACCTAGCCTCCAGCTTCCCCAGGCTTCCTGATGGGGCCAGATTTCTTCAGCTGCTCCATGCCCTCCCTGGGGCCTAAGGTGAAAGGTTCCCAGGCCAGAGTTCCGTGCGGGCCACGTGTACAGCTCCTTTCACTTCCCTGTATGGGCAACCACCCTCACCCCCACTGAGCCCCCAAAGATCCAGACCAGGACTATTTAAGGGCACCTCCCTTCCTTTTCTGAGCTGGTATTAGGGAGCAAGTCCTGGTGTCTGTACTCCAGGGTGCTAGGACCAGCCAGGGCAGCTCAGCGTTGGTGACACAGACCCCTCTCTCAGTCCGGGGCAGGGGCTCACTTCCTCACACCCTCCATACGATGTGCTTTCTTACTTAATTCATTCCCATAGCCTGGCCTATCCCTCCCCATTCCTCCATCCAGCACAGTGACTGGGCTCCTATAACATCCTAGGAATGAGGGTGAGGATGACCAGGAAACCACCCCACCCCTGTTCTGAAGGACTCACGGGTCATGACCAGAGGTATCCTTCACCAAGCACATATTGCATGCCAGGGACTGTTCTGAGCACTTGACTTTAATTAACCCACAAAGGAAGCAGTACTTAGCAGATGAGGAAGAGAAGCCCAGGAAGGAAGTAACTTGCTGAGGGTTATGAACAGAGTAAGTTCACAGACCAGGTCACAGTGGCTCCAGAACCTGCACTCTTTGCACCTGGCCCTCCAGTAATCACCAGGATGAATGTCAGCACAGAGGCTCCTCTGGGAGCACAGGAAAGACCAGAGAAGACCTGAGCTGAGCTTTGAAATTATAACAAGTACCGTGGTGGGTGTCTCCTCCCACCTCCTTCTTAGCTATGGACTTCTTACAGACACAGGCTGCCTTTGATTGGTCTCCTTTTCTCCAGGTTTCCATGCAGTGCCTGGTGCATAGTGACACCCAATAAATAGCTGCTGAATAAATAGGTTAACAAAACAGGCTGAGAGATGTCGGGAGTGGGAGCGCGTCCTGTTTCTCTGTGATGCCTTAGTTCCCAGTACCCTTCTGGGCATGTGAACTTAAACTAAGCCCCACCTCATTTGGTAGTGGGAGGGGAAATAGTGGGAGTGGTCAGGGCCTGGGGTGGGATCTAGAAAGAGTGGAGGTTGGACACCTTCCTTCTGACTTAGCAAGCCAAGCTGGGCTTGTCTGGGTGACCCTGTGTGAATAAGTCATCCACACATAGCCCACAGATGAGCTTGGGGTGGGACAGAGAGGGAAGGCACTGAAAGGGTTGGGGCTGGGCGAGAGAGAGAAGACAGTGAAGGAGGAAAGTAAACCACACAGGAGGCTGCAGGAGATGGAGTGGGAATGAGGGCAGTGCCAAGGAGGAGACAGAGGGCCAGGGTGCCCAAGCTCCACCTACCCTCTGGCCTCAAAACTCACAACAATGATCAAATGGCACCTGAGAGGGATTTCCCTGGTTTGTTCATTCATCTCTGCCTTTACTCCCCTGTACTCCAGCTGGAGGCCAGGTCTGGCCTGAGAGGAGGAAAACATAGCCCTGCCCCCTTAGACCACACGGTCAATGCTGGGGTGGATGGGCACCATGTGTGAGCACCTAAGTGTGCCCATGCCAGCCAGGTGCTGCAGGGGAGAGGGTATTCATCTTGCTCTCGATTTTGAATAAAAGCCTTGTGGTCTCCAATACAACAAACAGGGGGATGCAGAAAGGGGAGGAGGAAGGTCAGATCGAACTAAGATCACTCGTTGAACATGGGCCCCAGTCATGTAGCTGCCTCTGTAAGAGCAGTTTGGGATGGCAGGACCTTAAGGAAGTCAGCAGGATGCCTCAAGTCAAAGTGGAATCATATAGGCCGAAAGGCAGCGCTCTCTGCAGGAAGCAAGGAGGCAGCAGGTTGAGGCTGAGGGTCCTTCCCCTCAAATTGCCCCTTACCTGGCCCCTTGCAGCCTCTGCACGCTTTCCCACATTTCCCATCACATGGTTCACCTCTAACCCCACCAATGCCTTTGTTACTGGACGTCCTGTAGAACTGTAGGACTGCCCAGCTGGCCCATGTGCCCCTGAACCACTATTGTGTGTTCCATTCGTCCAAGTTTGCTGGGTGCCATCATCTGAGAGCTACCTGTGTCCTCTCTGTTTGTCATCATTGCACCTGGGTGCTCAGATGGCCCGTGTGCTTTGTGCCCTTCTTAGATGAGCAGCTCCCCAGGCCTGTCCTTGTCTGGGTTAGTGGTTCAACCCAGCTATACCCACCTCACCCCTAGCCCTAAATCTGGGTTTCAGCCAGGGCCACCCTCAGAAACCAAGCCAGAGCCAAAAATATGTTTGCAAAAAGACAGGAACATTTATTGAATTATCTTTTCTTTTTAGTAGAGAAGGTGAGAAACCAAAGAGTAGCCAGGTCTGGGAGGAGAAGCACCTAATGGGAAGAGAGGGAACACGGAGGGTCCACCCAGGAGGAGTGTCAGGACGGCCCTGGAGCAGAGAGGCTCAGCCTCCCATCCTTTAGCCTCTCATCTCTTCTGCAGGGAACATCAGCTCTCTCCTGCTCTGGGTGCTGCAGACAGAGGGAGGGAATACCGAGCAGATCTAAGGCCTACGGACATCGGAAGTGCGGCGAGTGGAGCTGTTAACGGAGGTGCCACCTTGGTCGGAAGTGCGGCGAGCAGAACCACTAGCGGTGCTGCCTTGGTTTCCTGGGAAACAGAGAAGAGGAGAGATGCTCAGGCTGGAGAAGACCCACCAAGGTCCAGGTGAGGGTCCCCCAAGACTCATGAACTCCTAATTAGTCAGGTGTTGCATTGTTGGGGACTCTATTGTCCCCAAAGATGGCTCTCTCCAAGCCAGCCCAGTGGCTCTATGGGGCATGAAAATAGACAAGTAAATGACCACCTCCACCCAGCTCCCTCCCTCCCAGTACTGCCTCCCCCCAGCCCCTACCAGAGAGGTAGTGAGCCTAGCTCCACCTCACCATGGGGCTGTTCTTACCTCCTGTGGAAGGGAAGCCAGTCATCCTGGGAGAGAGGAGAGAGGCAACCATGAGCAGGGGGTAACCAAGGACAGGAGCCCTGAGTTGCACTCTCACTCAGCTGTGCCCCCAGTTCAAGAGCAGCACCATCAATTACCTGTCAGACCTGTCTGTCTGCCTGTCTGTCCCTCTATCTGAGAGGCCTCAAAAGGAGAGATCATTGGCACATTGCCAGGAGCTTTGTCCTCCCTCTGGTTCACTGATCCCTAGGCCCCCAACCTTCCCACAAGGAGGCCTGGTCTGATCTCTACAAATGGCCCGAAGGTAATTAGATCAGCTTATTAATAGCTTTGTTTGACTGAGCTGAATCCAACCTCTTTTATTTTCCAAGATTAGATATTCCTTCTTTGGTTCCTACTCCTACCAGTCCAATTCAGAGGCCTGAAACAGAAAGATGAAAATGTGCCCACAGCCTGATCCAGGAAAAAGGGGCATTCTGGTCCAAATTTTCTTTAGACTGTTTAAACTCAGGCAAAGAAAGGTCTTCTCTCTACTCTCTAGGGCCTGGTGGCCACAGTCCCTGGTGAGAACCTACTTGGCGTCCTGGCCCTCCAGCAGGCTGCGGTAGGTGGCGATCTCCTGCTCCAGACGCGTCTTGATGTCCAGCAGCATCTTGTACTCCTGGTTCTGACACTCCATCTCACCTCGGAGCTCACTCAGCTGGGTCTCGATGCTGCTGATGAGCCCCTGGATCTGCTGTAGCTGCAGGGCGTAGCGGCACTCTGTCTCTGCCACCGAGCTCTCCAGCCCAGCTTTCTGGTGGGGTGAGAAGGAAGAAGTTATGGGGCAAGCCATCCCAGAGGGAGACTAGAAGAGGTGGGCCCCGCCAGGCAGGGCCACAGGTGTACCATGCTCAGCTGAGACTGCAGCTCGATCTCCAGGCCCTGGAGTGTGCGCCTGAGCTCTGTGATCTCTGTCTTGCTGGTCTGAATCATGGCAGCATTGTTGGTGACCTCCTTGTTCAACTCCGCACTCTGAAATTCAAGTAGGAAGAAGGTGACGGGAGAACTCAGCTAGAAGGGACTAGCTGTGTCTGCCTGGCTGCAGGAGTGAGAGGGCTGGCACCTTGCTGTGGAACCACTCTTCTGCATCCCGGCGGTTCTTCTCGGCCAGGGCCTCGTACTGCTCCCTCATCTCTGCCAACACGCGGGTCAGGTCAATGCCTGGGGTGGCATCCATCTCCACTTCGACCTTGCCTACCACCTGTTTGCTGAATTCCTTCATCTCCTGTGGGGATGAGAAAGGAAGCCATGTGAAGCTCCTCATCCTCCCCTTCCTTGGCTTTGAGAGCTGGTAGAGTGTTCTGGAAAGCCCTTCCAGGTCCCATGGGGGACAGCTAAGCCCAGCGGCAGCAGAAAGCTCTCCCCTCTCCCTAGAGGTGTGTTGGCCTATGGCAAGGCTGCAACCCCTCTCACCTCCTCGTGGTTCTTCTTCATGTAGGCCAGCTCCTCGTTCAGGCTCTCAATCTGCATCTCCAGGTCAGTCTTAGACATGGTCAGCTCGTCCAGCACCCGGCGCAGGCCGTTGATGTCAGCCTCCACACTCTGGCGCAGAGTCAACTCATTCTCATACCTGAAATAGTTAAAAAAAAAAAATGATAATAGACCCTCCCACTACCTCTGCACTGGGCTCTGCTACTTCTCCAAGGCCTTCATTCTTGGGATGCTTCGATTTCATTGATCATATGAGCATGGGGCTAAACTAAGACACTGCTGGGAAAGGGGAATGAAGGAAATAAACCCACTTGAGCCTGAAGTCATCTGCAGCCAGCCTGGCGTTGTCAATCTCCAGGATGACTCGGTTGTTGTCAATGGTGGCAGCCAGGATCTACAAAATACAGAAGAAGGTGACCTCTGGGGTGGGGTCCACACACCTGGAAGGAGGACCAGTTCTTGTGGGACCCTGCCTCTTCCCTGTCCTGTGAGCCAGGACAAGGCCCTTCCCTATGCAGTGGGAGTGGGGCTGCTCAGCCTGTCCCATCACCCCAGCATTCTGTGTGTGGCCACATTGGGGAAGATTCAGGGCATGCATTTCAGAGGAATGATGGCTGAGAACATCCTGGGTTAGTCATGTCTTGGCAGCCTCAGACCAGCAACCCTGGGGGGCCCGTCTGAGAGCCTTCCTCTGGATGTCAGGACTCTGCTTGGCTCCATATTCCATGACAACGTCACTGGAGGGGGATTCCTCTCAGCTGACCATAGGGGAAATCCAACAAATTTCCTCTCCATCTGTATCTCTTGTCCCAACTTTTGTATCCCAAAGCACTTAAAACCCACACTACAGAGCTGGCCTCAACCTGGACTGGTATCTGGCAGGGAAGGGATCCAGGCTCTGGGCTGCTGGAGCTTCTGCCTCCCTTCCTCTGCCACTGCCAGTTGGGAATAACAATTTCAATGAGTCCCCTACAAAGTAAACAGTTATTCCCAGAGCAATGAATGAACATGTCTCCTTTCTCTGTTGATTTTAGTCATTCTTCGAGGCTTTTAAATCTGTCATGTTTCCAAATAACTCGGTGGGTTAGGATTATAGAGATGGAGTCACTACTAAGCTAACTGTTTGGGAAGCAATAAAAGCTTTTGACATGAGTAATGACAACAATAAAAGTGAATACTGGGAGAGAATGCACCTGGGGGCACTGTGGCATGAGAAAGCCCACTGATCAGAGGCACTGGTGGTGAAAAATTAGAATTTTCCCCTAGAAGCAGGGTGTGACTTCCATCTGCACCTGCTTCCCGCAATGCTATGCTTCCTGGCCTCTGTGGCTCTGCCCTGCACTGAGGACCCTTAGCTCACCTTGGCCCGCAGCTCTTCTATGGTCTTGAAGTAGGAGCTGTAGTCACGCTCGGGGCTGGTGGGGGCCTGCTTCTGGTACCAGTCATGAATCTTCGCCTCCAGCTCAGCGTTGGCCTCCTCCAGGGCACGCACCTTGTCCAGGTAGGAGGCCAGGCGGTCGTTGAGGTTCTGCATGGTGATTTTCTCATTGCCAGAGAGGAGGCCACCATTGCCACCACCAAAGTCACCAAAGCCACTGCCAAAGCCCCCACCAAAGCCACCACCAAAGCCCCCACCAAAGCCACCTCCGAAGCCACCCCCAAAGCCACTACCAGCCCCTCCACCAAAGCCACAGCTCATGCCACCCCCATATCCCCCAGCAGAGCCCCCAGAGACAAACCGGGTTGAACAGGTAGAGACACCACGGCCTCCCCCCAGCTGGCAAGAGCCACCCCCAAAACCACCTCCATAGCTGGCGGAGGAACTCTGCAGGCAAACACTCATGGTGAGAGCGGGATTGAGAGCAGAGAGCAGGTGCACAGAAAAGCTTGGCTTGGCCCGGGCCGAGGACTGTGGCTCTTCCCCAGAGTGGGTGCCTTTTATACACCCTCCTCTGGGGCTGGACATCTTCTCCCCTCCCTTCCCCACCTTCTGACTTGGTGCCAACTGCACTTGTGATTCCCACAAGCCCAGTTACCTCTGCTCTCCAGGGTGGGTTGTGCCTTTTGGGGGTGGCATTTTTTTAATCCTTAACAAAAGAGATGATTCAGAGGGACAGCGTTCTGCCTGAGACTACCCTTTTGACAACTGCATTCTGTTTCACCTCTGTGCTTAAGGAGCTCACTCCACAGGCTCTCAGCCCCACCCAGCATTAGGACGGGGACTGAACTGCAAAGGTCTGCCAGAGAGCTGCTATGAGGGCAAAGCGGCCCTGTATTTGCAAAATCACCGCAGCCCGCGACCTCCCTTTCTTTTCTGTCTAAAACTTCTGACCATGTTCTGGATTCTTCTTAGCGCGTCATCTACTCTAGCACTCCCAGCGACTCTGGTGACACACTGCTTGGTCTCATAGCACAAATTTCTTTGAAAGTGTTTAGACCAAGAAAGAAATGGTTCCAAGACCATCAGAAAAAGACACAGGGACAGGGACCTTCTGGGGTCTTCAGGACCACCAGGCACAGCTGGGGAGACAGGCCCAGAAAAAAGAAGCAGCCTTGCACGTTATGATACCTAATATTCTCAGGGCCCTGACCATAGGCAGGCCCTGGGCTGAGTACCTGACACTCACTATCTTATTTCATCTCTGCAAAGCCCCCTGAGTAGGTCCTGTTATGGTCTTTGTATCACGCATGAAGAAAATGAGTCTTCAGGGTTTTATGGCTGAAACCCAAATCCAATTCTACCCGACACTAAGGTTCATTTTCAAGTATATTCTTCATACTGTAAAATGTATAAATCATGCATCCAGCTTGGTAGAACCAACACCCACTTCCTAGCATTCCCTAAAGCACCTGTACCTTTTGCGGTCAGTTACCCACTGACTTCCAACTTTTGTCACCATAGACCTGTTCAGGGCTTCTCAGCTAGGGGCTACTGTGCTTCCAAAGGGACATTTGACAATGTCTGAAGACATTTTTGGTCATCTGGGGACGCTGCTGAACATCCTACAATGCACAGGACAGCCCCCACAGCAAAAAATTATCAGCCCCAAATGTCAATAGCATCAAGGTTGAGATGACCTAGATCAGTGTGACCCGTGGTTTAATCATTCCATGGTACTAACCTCCTCAGCCCCACAGCCATGTTCAGAGGGAAAGTCTTGTGCTAACCTGCTCAGGGCCCTTCCTACTGCCCCAGTCACATAAGGTCTATCTCAGCGTGTGGGTATTAACTAAAAGGTCCCATGGGAGGATGTGTCCCAGGGCCTGGGGCACACTGCTGAGGACACTGAGACATGCTGAGAAAGGGCTATGTAGTGAGGCGGCCTCTCGACTCGGGCTGGAAGAAAAGGCCTTGAGGTGGCCTCTCAAAGCCAGAGAAAATTCCAGGCCTGAAAATGGAGGTTCCTGGCCTGGGCTTCCTAGGCCCCACTCACTGAGGGGGCCAGGGCTTCTGTGGATGGCCTCTTAGAGCCATGAGCATCACCAGGCCAGGGGCTGGGGTGGCACAGACATGAGGTTATCCTAGAAACCCCTTCACTGATTCAGCAAGACCAGCAAAGAAAGATCTGAGTCAGGGCTTTCTCGCCCTTTGTCTTCTGGGGGAGGGAAGCAGGCCTGTGTCTCACCCAGGAGACACCTGCACCAGGGAGAGAGCCGGGCATACTGCTGGTGCTCAAACCCCCAGCAGGGCCAGGGATTCAGGTTGACCTCTGACCCTGCCCAGCCCTCCTGGCTGAGCTGATGGCTCAGCTCTCTCTCTGAAAAGAGGGTGATTCAGCCCAAAGCAGGATCAAAACTAACAACAAGGTGATTAATGGAACCTGCCAGGCCCGGGGTGCTACTGCTCCAGTCCTCCTGGGGCTGAAGAGCAGGTTCCAGCCAACGCCTCTTAGAGTAACAATGCCGCAGATCCTCCAAAGCCCTGATAGGACAAACAGGGGTGGCCGTGGCATGCTTCCCTTGCAGGGTCATGGCACAGCCCCTCCCCTCTGCGTAGGGACTCATAGTATCTTGACACAAGAAAACCTTCCTCCAACATGAGGCAAACCCCAGGGCCTGTGGAGCTAGAGACACAAGCAAAGACCTCCTGGAGGAAGTGGAGCAGAGACCCAGGGACACAGTTCCCTCTGCCCACCTGGGTCCCGGTAGAGGCAGCATAGGGCTAGAGCCACAGCACTGGTAGCTTCGCTGAGGCTTTCTGCTTTGTTTTTTGGCAAAATAACACCAAAAGACTTCAATCGCTCCCCAGTAGCGTTTCAAGGGAGGCAAAGGGGAAGCCTGCAAACCAGACAACACTAACACATTGTCACTGAGTCTCACAACAGGAGGATGTTTTTATTAGCCACATTTTATAGATGAGGTACCCAAGGTTCAGGAAGGGCAAGCCACTTGCCCAAGGACACCATGGAGTCAAGATTTAAATCCGGCCTCTGGCTCTCTCTATGCCAATGGTATCTTGGCAGTCTTGCCGTGAACTCAGATGCATGATCTTTGAATGTTCCTAAAACCCTTGGAAGTTACTAAGTGATAAGGATCCTAGGAGCATCTTTTATTCTAACATTTGGTCTTTTTTTTTTTTTTTTTTTTGAGACGGAGCCTCAAGCTATCCCCCTGGGTAGAGTGCCATGGCATCACAGCTCATAGCAACCTCCAACTCCTGGGCTCAAGCGAGTCTTCTGCCTCTGCCTCCCAAGTAGCTGGGACCA